>MEIZ01000110.1:91730-104562 GCA_001723225.1 Globodera ellingtonae | reverse complement strand
TATAGAATTACTGTACACACAGACAATATCCTCTATAGAATTACTGTACACACAGACAATATCCTTTATAGAATTACTGTACACACAGACAATATCCTTTATAGAATTACTGTACACACAGACAATATCCTTTATAGAATTACTGTACACACAGACAATATCCTTTATAGAATTACTGTACACACAGACAATATCCTTTATAGAATTACTGTACACACAGACAATATCCTTTATAGAATTACTGTACACACAGACAATATCCTTTATAGAATTACTGTACACACAGACAATATCCTTTATAGAATTTCTCGCCTATTTTAGGCGCCTATTTTGAGGTTCTTCGAGCCTAAAAGCATCATCCCTATTCATTACATTCATTATTAAATGAAATAAATTAAATCATCGGTGGAAGGAGACAGAAATATGATTAATTACTCTGAATGTAATAAAAAATTTTAATTAATTTGTTAGTCAACCAAAAAGTTAAGACTTACTAACTTTAGCAATTTTTCTTTTTTTAAATTTAATTTAATTTATATTCAAAAACTCCATTGAATAAGCCGTGTCAGCCTCTAAAAACATTTTTTTTCCAAATAATGGGCGGCCTGCGTGAAGGCAAAACAAATATTTGAGAGTTGTGATGGGACAAAAATCGGATTGATTAATCAGGGGCCGGCCTTATGTCTTCCGATCAAAGTTGCTAATATTTACTATATTTTGAGACATTTTTTTAAAGTTACTGTTTTTGGCCCCAAAATCTGTTATTTTGGTTCCAATGTACTGTTTTTGAAATTTTTTGTTGGCAACCCTGGTTTAACTACTGAAAAATGCCCGGAACCGCTTTGGAACCGGAACCGTCAGAAAAAATGGAGTCGGGACATAACTGTTATCCACTAAAGTTACAAAGGTATAAAGGAACCAGAGCAATGGCCAACAAATGCATAATCATTAGAGCTGTTCGAGACTTGAAATTTACCGAGAGTCGAGAACCGAGACCGAGAAATGACCTCGAGACTCGAGACCGAGATCGATACCCAAAAAACCCGAGAAATATCGATTTAAGCTCCACAAATTCTCAATTTCGATTTTTAAGGGTGCATTTTTCGTTTTTACTGCTATCTTATTAAGGAATTTTCAAAATACGATTTTTTTGAAAATTCTACTTCACTTTTAAATTCGCAGTCAAACATTGCATATGTGAAGCGACTGATCCATTTGGTTCATTTTCAATGATAAATAAACATCCTAAAGACTTACAGGCCAGGCCGTTTATGCCAACGCCAAATTTTGGCTTTACGCAAATGCCAACGCATTCTCTCGCATTACCTCACCGAACATTGTCTCACATATCCCCGCTACTCTCTGCATTAATCATACTCCATGAAATATTGCAAAACGAAGTCACATTCGAAGCAATCAATTGAAAGCCGTATAAAAGCGCTGGGAAGTGCAGCAGAGAGAATCATTCAAACATTTCTTATGTAATTTATGCCATTATTCCAGTAAATCCCGATCCCGAGTTTTTCAACCACGGCTAATCTCGATCCAGAGATTTTCAATTCCGGCTAATCCCGATACCATTTTCCAATCCCGGCTAATCTCGATCCCGAGATTTCTAATCACGGCTAATCTCGATCCCAGATTTTCAATTCCGGCTAATCCCGATCCCGGATTTTCGATCCGGCTAATCCCTTCCCGAGTTTTCTAATCACAGTTGAGATTTCCATTTTGGCTAATCCCCATACCATTTTCCAATCCCGGCTAATCTCGATCCCGAGATTTCTAATCCCGGCTTCCATTCCGGCTAATCCCAATCCCGAGACTCAGTTTAACGACTGAGCCACATGAGATCGCAATAAATCGTTGGAAAATTTCAAATCCATAATTACTCAATCAAGTTCAATTCTTCAATTTTTACCCTGTTCTAAGTTTGGCCTGTTCTGTTCCTGTGCTGTTCTGAAATCGTAGAACAGAACAGAACAGGCCAAGCTGGAATAGCAAAAAACTACTGCTTACCACTCCAAAAGCTTCAAAAAAAAATTACCGTATTTTAAATTTTGGTTGAAATTTAACAAATTGCGTCAAAAATTCAAAATTTTCTCGGCGGCACCTATCGGCACCGCCGACCCGCTCAGATTTATGCCAAAATAAATGTTTTATCAGATTTTTTTTTTGAAGATTAAACAATATTTGTTAAGAAAATTGGTCCAAAAATTACGCCAAACCTTCACAATTCAACTAGTAAATTCGAGAAACTTTCCCGAAACCCGAAAATAAGGACAAAATAAAGACGGAGGCCTCAAATAAGGACAATCTTATAAATAAGGACATTTTGATAAGATTAGGGCCCTCCAAATAAGGACAAATCTTATAATAAGGACAGTTGGCAACCCTGGCTTAAACCCCGGTTTGGGTACCCGGTTTTCGGTTAACCGGGATTTTGAAAACCGATTTTGTAACCGTTTAACCGGGACTGTGCAACCCTTTTATTATTATGAATTTTTGTGAAAATTTAATTTTTTTTTCGAAAATGACTTTAACTTTTTGAATTTTTAAAATTTCATAAAAATATTATGGAATAAAATTGTATTGATTTTTCTGCATTTTATGGCAGCCGGAAATCCACGTATGGCGGCTGTCCGGAAATCCACAAAATATTTGCCGTTGATTTTCACATGAATTTTTTCCTGAGTTTATATAATAATGTTGTCCCAAAACTCTGCACATTTCACATAAAAATATTTAAAAAATAAAATAATTTTATTTTAAAAGATTTTTTCAAATGATAAATTTAATTCAACTTTCTTTTTTGTCCACATTATTTTTGCTCACTTATTCTGTCGAAGTGCTGATTTCTTCACAACATGGTCAGTTTTGGCAAATTACAAATTAATTATTTTTGGTTTTTTATTATTATTGGAAATTTTCAATTTATTGTCTCAATTAATGAATTTTTTGTAACTTTTTATGAGACGAATTAAATTCATCAACAAATTATACGGACATTTTGACAACATTTTTGCAACGGGACGATGCAAAAACACAGCTGCTAATTAAAGAAGCAAAAGATTGGGCACAAAATATTGAACTTATTATACGAGAACCAAAATTTGACGCAAAGTAAACTTTATATTTTAATTAAACAATTTTATTTTGATTAATTTAAGTTTTTAATTATTTTCAATTGGATATAATTTTTGACCTTTTTTTTATAGTGTATCGTGGTGGTCTTATCAAACTGTTGTCGCACCATTTACGCTGTTTCCGTCGCCATTTCCCCGCAAATTTTTCGAGCAAGCAGCGAATGTGCAAACTGTATATATATTTTTATTATTTTTATCTTTTAAGCAACATTTAAATTATTTTAAAATAATTTTAATTGTCCCCTTTAAATTAAATGTTTATTAATTATATTGCAAAAAGTAAATCATTGAATTTTTTTTCTGAAATCTTTATAGAAAATATTGATATATATATATATATATGACATTTACCAAAATTAACAAATGTTAAAATTTGAATTGTTTAAAAATAATACATTTAAAATTGTAACAAAATATATTTTTTAATTTAGGCGCTCAATTTGTTGTATTTTCGAATTATGCGCGATTATCCATTTTTGAAAGAAGTTTATCAGAAATTAATTAAAAATGAACAACCTCTAAGTTCAGCTTTGCAAATTATGGAGGAAATTCATTTGGAAGGCATCAAACAACCACTCACTGTTCTTTTTCAACGAGCGGTTTGTTTTTTCGGGGAAAAAAAATTTTATTTTGTATATACAAAATTAAATTAATTAAGGATTATATGCTATGCGAAAGCAATTATGAAGGAAACGAAAAGCCAAGCTTTGAACTCAAACAGGTAAATCATTTAAATGTTACGCTTTCTTTATCTGAATAAAATATTACATATAACATCAACCTCAATGTTTAGATTATTATTATTATTAACTGTTTTAGTTAGGGTTGTCACCCCGCGTGCGGGGTTGAGAATTGCGGGGTCGGGGTTTTTCGGGGGCGGGACTGTCGGGGTCGGGGTTACCCAAATTGATCGGGGTCGGGGTTGCGGGGTTTTTTAAATTTTTCTTCAAAATTTTAGAGGTCAAATTTTGCTTTTTTTTAATTATTTCCGAAAGTTATTGACATTAGAGCCGATAATTTTTTAAATTTGTTCTTATTTTGAAGAGAAGGGAAGGGCATCAGTGATGTAACCAGCTCCCAAACAGTGTCCGAAAACCGGAATTCCTGACCCAAAAAAGCCCGGAAAATTCAAATTTTGAAAATAATTTTTAATTTGTCAAACAAATTTTTTGAAATTTTTATTCACTTTTGATTGGTCGGTGCCGATAGGCGCCGCCGAGAAAATTTTGAATTTTCGACTAATTTGTTAAGGGATTTGCAACCAAAATTTTAAAAATGCGGTAATTTTTGAAGCTTTTTAAGAGTGGGAAAGGTCCGGCACGGCAAAATTATTACAAAAATCGGCAATCTTGGTTATGAAAATATTCAAAAATTCATCTTTTGCACGCATTTTAATTAAAAAATATTTGAAAAATTAAAAAAAGTTCCATTTAGCGCCGGCGGAAAATTTTTTAGAAATTTTTAACATTTTGTTTAAAATTGGTTCATGAAGATTTGAGATTCTGCTTCACTTCTAAGGAAGGTGTGTGGGTCGGTGGTGCCGGTAGGCGCCGCCGAGAAAATTTTTGAATTTTTTACTCTATTTGTTGAGAGATTTGCAAACAAAATTGGCAATCTTTGTTAAGAAAATTGGAGCAAAATTCAGAAGATGGGGCGAATTTTTTTTTCAAAAAATATTATTTTTGCGCGCATTTTAATTAAAATATTTGAAAATTATTAACAAATGAAAGAGCGAAGAAACTAGAGGCCGGATAAAAGTTAATAATGGATCGCTCTCAAGCGGATTCGAACCCACACGAACATTTAAATCCCGAAGAGGCAAACCAACTGACCATCGATTTCTTATCACCCATTTTGTGAAAAAAATAAATAAATTTTTTGACAAAAAGTACGCGCCCACCACAGTCAAGCCCTCGGAAAAAATGAGTTTTGTCACTCAATGATGCCATCTTTAGGGGTGTATGCTAACCCCGACCCCGAGTCGGGGATGGGGTTCGGGGAAAACCCCGAAAAATGGGCTAAATTTGCGGGGTCGGGGTGACAACCCTAGTTTTAGTATACCCTTTTAGATTATTTAATTTTTATAAATGCATTTAAACAGAAAAATCCTTTTTTATTTAATAGTAATTAACATTTATAATTTAAATTCAAACATTGATTTTTATTTCATTAATGACTAAATATTTTCATAAAATCATTTGAGGGGATGGTTTGGTTGTTGGAATTTCGAAACAAATTAATTAGGCACTTTCTGCAATTAAATTTGTTTAATAATCAAACTGTTCATATTTGAGGTTGAAGTGAATGGCAGTGCCATTGGCGGTCTTGGATATTCAACTCGAACCTCCAAATTGCATCGACAAATTCTTTCTAAAACGGGCTTGAACCTGTCAAATTCTGTAGAGAATAACACCAGTGCGTTGACTGTTGAAGCAATTTACCAAGCTTGGTAATTTAAATATGACTAAAATATTCATAGAAAATTCAGAAAAGTTTTTTAGAGTCAAAAATTATTGGTACAGTAATTTTGAAATTTTTCTGATCAAAAAAGTATTAAATAACAATTAAGGCTTTTTGAATTAATCGAGACTTACTTACTTACATAATTAAAATTTTATAATATTTACAGATAAAATTTTTTTTTAGGAAATGATAATTTTTGGCTTAAAATTGTTATAGGCAAAAATTTGGCGACCCCAAAGCAATAATTATATTAATTTTGGAAGCCTTTGCCTTCACATATCATGAGAGAATTGGTCTATATTTTGAATTGGTGGATAAATTTGAGGGAAAACCAGAAATTATAGCCCTAAATTTGAAGCAATGCGCTGAATTGTAATATAAAACAAATACATTTAAATGCAATAAAAATTTTAAATATTGTCAAATAGAAATTAAAGCAGACCGATCGATCGATCGGACTTGAGGACCGATCGAGGATCTCGAAAAAGCACTAAGATCTCGTAAAATTTCGTCGATCGAGAATCTCGATCGTTCCGATCTCTAATTGAAGATTATTAAAATTAATATTATTTTTAGTCTGAAACTCGATCCGCATGATTTTACATTACGTTATGAGGATAAAATTGTTGCTGTCGTGTTCAATCAAGATAATATGCTTAGCACTGATCCAGAGAAAATGGAAGCTCGACGTACCATTGAACGTTCAACAGCAATTGTAATATTTTTCAAGAATTTTTATTAAAATTTTTTACGATAATAATTAGGGCTCGGATTATATGCATTTTGCATATTTTGTATGCTTATATGCTTTGAAGAATACGGCTTAAAAATAGCCTTTTCGCGTTGGTTTGAGCTTTTTGGTCAAGTTTAAAATTGCATATTTTTCATATTTTGGGGGTTCGTGCATATATTTTGCATATTTTGGCATATTTTGCATATTTCGAGCATATTTTGGCATATTTTGCATATTTCGAGCATATTTTGGCATATTTTGCATATTTCGAGCATATTTTGCATATTTCGAGCATATTTTGGCATTTTTGACCAAAAATTTGCAAAAAATAGACCTAAAATCATGGTTTTTGGCTGTTTTTGGAAAATAATTCATATTTTTAACGATAAGTTTTAGTCATTTTCGAAAAAATGCTTGAAGAATTGAACATTTTCATAAAAATAAGGGGAAAAATCGCGGCGCTGAAATGGTGCGGCGCTCGAGTGGCTGGCGCGGAGATGGCCATCTGGCGATGAATTGGCCTGGCAGTTAAAACCACCGCGATTTTTTTCGATCTTTTTCAACTTTCCAAAAATACTAAAATAATATGCGAAAAGGCTTTAAACCTACTTAATTATACGTTAAATAAGAAAAAAATTAAGTTTTAAGCAAATTAATGCACTAAAAGTGCCATTTTTCGGTGCATATTTCGGCATTTTTGGCATATTTTGGTGCATATTTTGGCCTTTTTTTGGTGCATATATATGCGCATATTTGGCGATTTTTGGTGCATATCGATCCGAGCCCTAATAATAATAAACCAATTTTTACTTTTGAGCTTCTTAAAATCAACTATATTTTCAAAATTTATCACAACAACCTTAAACTGGTCATTTTTTGCAAAATTTGATAAATTATTCTTATTTGATCTTTGATCATCATGTTTAAATTGATTTTTAAGAAAGCGCCTTCGCTGGCAGCCGCGTTGGCTCATACAAAGAAAGTTCAACAGGTTAACTAACGACAGTTTTGCAAATTGCCATTTATTTCAAAAATAAATAAAAATACAGTAAACTTTATTAAAAAACAATTTTATACTGTAGGTTCTTGCAAAGCCGGGAATGGTTGAGCGTTTCTTTCCAAACCCCGAAGAAGCCCCTCTAATTGAAGCCATACGAAAAACTTACGCAAATCTTTGGACCATTGAAGAAGATGATAATAATGAATACCCCCAAATAATTGAGGTGCAAATCTTTGATTTTATATAAATATAAAAAATAAATATAACATTTTTTAAATTGATTTCGATTTAAAATATTTTTTTTGTTGTTGCTAATTCTATTCGAAAATAAACTTTAGGCAGTCAAAAAAGATCCACATAAATTTGTGTTGAAAAAGATTGAATATGCCCAATACAAAAACCTAAAATTGAATCGCATTTATTTTGAACAAGAAATTCTCAAAAATATGACTAATTTCACTCCTATCGAACGTTCAGCATACATTTTAATGGAGAAATTACAACCAACTATTGTCAAGGTACAGTAAATTTGTCTGAACTATGAATACCCAAATCATATGCATTATGTTTATTATAAACAAAAATGGTTTAATTTAAAATGCTATATTAATTTCACTAATTTTAAATTGATTTAAATCGGTTGCTATGATATTTGTAGCTATTTTTATGACCGGATTGAGAAATGTCAACCCTAATAAGTTAGTTTGTCACTTGTTGTAGGCTTTATGTGGCATTTTTATTACATTTTTTTGGGAAAAAATTTCATATGAAAAGGCAATAAAATCAAAAAATGTAGAAATGCACTCGCTAATAGGGCTTCATTACCTTTTTTTGTTGTCAAAAACGCATCTCTAAAATAGAATATTTTGGCAATATTTTATGCTTATATTGTATGTTCTAAAGAGTACGGCATCAAAAAATAGCTTTTCGCGTTGGTTTGAGCTTTTTTGGACAAAAATTGCATTTTATTTTATCATATTTTTGGGGGCTTTGAGTATTTCTGGCTGTTTTTGAAAAATAATTCATATTATTGTAATTTATTTAGAATCATATTGTTAAAACAATGTTTGACGAAAATATGAATGTGCCGTCGTCCATTTTTGAAGATGTGACACCGGAATTGGGCATTTTTGGCACATTGTTGGGCAACATTGTTGATGGCAAAGTGCTGCATAATGTTCAGTTGGGCCATCAGATGAAGACTAAATTGGCTAGCGAAAACGAAGGCGGCATTGCCCGTGGCAAAAGTGCTTACGATTCGGCCTATCTGGTTGATTAAAATGGCACAATTTTTCAATACCTTTCAAAGCATTTGACATAGCGATAAAGCCACACTAAAAAATTAAAGCCCCTCCCCCAGATTTTTGAAACGTCATTTTTTATTAATAAAGAAACCCTTAATATAATTTTAATTTTTAAATGTGCTTACATTAATTTTTGTTGCATAATATTTAACAAATAAATATTTCATATTTGTTCATTTATAGATTAATCCAAAAGTTCTATAAATAAAAAGTTTTTTTAATTCAAACAATCAACAACAAAGCAAAAAACACTTCAAGAAAAATTCAAAAACTTGAATTTTATTTCATTTTTCTTAAGAAATTTGAAAATGCTAAAATAGGCTCAAAGCCTATTTTAGACGCAAAACCCCAAAGTAGGTTTTCCTAGGTATGAATAGCCTCGTTAAAACGGCAAAATTTCCGACTAAAACATGTTTTTCGTGCATAACTCGCCTAAACAATATTTTTTAACTTTTAAAAACAGAAAATCCATCGCAATTCGTTAAAAAAAACTTTTATAGAAAATTATGAGAAAATTTAAATACTTTTTTTTAACTCAACCAAATCAAACAAACAAAATGCCATTCGAAAGCTAAAAATGAGAAGAATCATTAAAAACCCAATCGGTTCAATTCGTTTTTAAAAGTTCAATGTAAAAAAGCACTCAAAATCGAGGTTTTTTATAGTTTTATGGAGGTAGCTTTTTGCACGAAAATCTCTAATTGTTTAGCTTTGGCTTAACAAAGTTTTTACATAAAAGAGCGTTCGAGTGGCCTTTTGTTTTTTTGAGTTTACAAAAAGTCAGACTTTCAAAATTTGCTGGCACTGAAGCAGCCGCCGGCACTGAAATGAACTGCTCCGATAAAATCACTGACAAAATTTGTCATAAAACGGTGAATTCAAAAATATGCCAAATTTGTCGCGTTTCGGGAACGGGATTCCCGTCCCGTACTTTTTGAAATTCCCGTTACCGTAAATTTTACGGACTTGTGAAATTCGTTAAAACGACACGTAAATCTCACAGATATTTTTAATAAAATCATTTTCGAACTAAAAACATGGCTTAATAATTAATTCGCGTTTTTGGTTTCTTTCTTCTAAAATGCGTTTTTTTTTTTGAAAATTTGGTGGCCAAACGCATTGAATTTTTTTAAACATTTTCAGTAGTGTTAGCCTAAGCCTTTGGGCCAGTTTTTCAACATTTGCTTGAGCTTTTTGTCAAATTGCTCACGAAGAGTGCCATTCGAATTGGCGGTTTTTTGGAATCGGAATTCTGACCCCAAAAATGTAGGGAATCGGATTTTCTGACCCCAAAAATGTCGGGAATCGGATTTTCTGACCCCAAAAATGTCGGGAATCGGAATTTCTTGACATTTTGCAAGAACCGGGACCAATTTCAGTCCCGAATCCACTGAAGAAGTGTTCACTGCGGAAATCTCATGGAAAATTTTTTGTTTTAAGATTATTTTTCAAATGTTTAATTTAGCACCGATTAAAATAGCACCACTTTTAACATTTAAAACAGAACTTCTATTCCAATTCGCTAACAAACTTTTATAGCAAAAATAAACAAAATAAACATGAGAAAATAGAGAATCCCCCATAAAGATAAGAAAAAGCCGACAACTAATCCCTCCCAGCCACCGAAAGAAAGAATTGAAAATCACCAAAAAACAAAACAATCAAAATGACAATAACAGCAACAAAAATCACTGATCATTCGCCATAAACGTGTCCGTTAATCCCGACAGTGAGTCACTGTCGGGATCATCTAGCCCGACCGACATAAATGGTGACATCAAAATTATGTGAAATTTTGTTCTGTATTCGGAGTTTGCGTCGCTTATGTTTCTTTTGTCGACATCAGTGCGTGGATTTCCTTGTTGACTTTTATATTCAATTTTGTTTAATTCGTCTTTTTCTTTTGCTTCATTTTTCTTCGTTTTCTCCAACATTCGCTCCAACTTTTTGTCAAATTGCTCACGAAGAGTGTCATTTGAATTGGCTGCTTTTAATGCATACTTCATTTCCCCCTCATTTGATAACTTCGGCTTTGTGTATTCGTCCAGCGTGGTGTCCAGGCCAAAAAAGAAACACGACAAGTGGCTCAGCTTTTCCAAAATGTCAATTAGTGTTCCAATTTGACGATTTTGAAGTATGAACACTGGCTTCACTGTTTGGTCAGCAGCAGTCCTGATGTCCTCAGCGTAGACGCGGAACAAATATCCGTACAAAATGTCCAAATATTTGCGGAATTTTTCGCATTCTTTTTTCTCTTTTTTAATTTCTTTTCTAATTTCGGCACATTTCCAATTCTCTCTCATCAAATACATCAAGCCAAGACGGGCCTCGTACATTTGAATCAAATAGTCTTTTTTTTGGTTAAAATCTAATTTATTGTTGTGATAGTCACTCGATAGAATGCCGATCTTCAATTCATCCTTTCCTTCCAATTTCTTACAAAACGCCTTAAAATTGGGCTCATCTTTCACAAAGGCGAGGAATGCATCGTCACCGACCTGAGTTGAAATTTGGGTTGGTAATAAAATTATAAAAAAGCTGAATTGATCAACCAACCATCACTCATTTTGTGTCCAGTGTTTTGTTGCTCCAGCTTGGCCTGTTCTGTTCATGATTTCAGAACAGAACAGAAACAGGACAGATTCAAAATTCTTGGAACAGGAAAACACTGGTTGTGACCCCGAATAAGCACTAAAACCCCGTGAATAGTCACTAAAAGCCACCCGAAATTGGCATTAAAAATTTGCATTGGGTAATAATTATAAAAAGCTGAATTGATTCAAAATAACCATCACTCATTTATTTATAATAATTAAAGAATAGGTATTTATTATTTATTTGTATCAATTAAAAGAGTAACTCACCGAAGCCGTTGCCGTCGGCACATAAAATAAAAAAATAAAAGGAATCGCAGAAATAAAATAATGCATTGACTAAATTTAATGATTTATGCGTTGTTTAAATTATAAAGCAAAGCTGGGCTTTTATAAAGCCAATTTTCTGGCATTTTAATGTTGGCACTCTCTGGACAATGCCAATTTTTGGCAATTCACATTAATCCTTCAATAAACGCATTACAAAGATGAGAATGAATGCAATTTTATATTTATTAAACAAAGGATTAACATTACTAAAATTGATTTTATAATTTTTATTTTTAAACTATTGAATAATCTTTATTATTAAGCTTTCATTACTAAATTATAATTTTAAAACTATTGAAATTTTATTGAACAATGATTTTTAATTATTTTTAACTATTGAATAATTTGTATTTTTAGACTTTACATTATTAAAATCTTTTATAATTTTATTTTTTTTAAAAAATATTTAAACTATTAACTTTATAATTTTTATTTTTAAAATTAATAATTTTCTTTTTTAAACATTTTAATGTTGGCACTCTCTGGACAATGCCAATTTTTGGCAATGCACATTAATCCTTCAATAAACGCATTACAAAGATGAGAATGAATGCAATTTTATATTTATTAAACAAAGGATTTACATTACTAAAATTGATTTTATAATTTTTATTTTTAAACTATTGAATAATCTTTATTATTAAGCTTTCATTACTAAATTATAATTTTAAAACTATTGAAATTTTATTGAACAATGATTTTTAATTATTTTTAACTATTGAATAATTTGTATTTTTAGACTTTACATTATTAAAATCTTTTATAATTTTATTTTTTTTAAAAAATATTTAAACTATTAACTTTATAATTTTTATTTTTAAAATTAATAATTTTCTTTTTTAAACATTTTAATGTTGGCACTCTCTGGACAATGCCAATTTTTGGCAATCACTTAATCCTTCAATAAACGCATTACAAAGATGAGAATGAATGCAATTTTATATTTATTAAACAAAGGATTTACATTACTAAAATTGATTTTATAATTTTTATTTTTAAACTATTGAATAATTTTATTATTAAGCTTTCATTACTAAATTATAATTTTAAAACTATTAAATTTTATTGAAAATATTTTTAATTATTTTTAAACTATTGAATAATTTTATTTTTAGACTTTACATTATTAAAATCTTTTATAATTTTATTTTTTTTAAAAAATATTTAAACTATTAACTATTTATAATTTTTATTTTTAAACATTAATAATTTTTATTTTTAAACATTTTAATGTTGGCACTCTCTGGACAATGCCAATTTTTGGC
>MEIZ01000110.1:70489-91629 GCA_001723225.1 Globodera ellingtonae | reverse complement strand
TTTACATTACTATTTTATAATTTTTATTTTTAAGCTTTACATTACTATTTTATAATTTTTATTTTTAAGCTTTACATTACTATTTTATAATTTTTATTTTTAAGCGCTACATTACTATTTTATAATTTTTATTTTTAAACTATTTAATATAACTATTTATAATTTTTAATTTTAAACTATTGAATATTTTTATTTTTAATATATTACTATTTATAATTTTTATTTAAACTATTGAATAATTTTCTTTACATTATTATTTAAACTATTGAATAATTTTTATTTTTAAGCATTACATTACTAAAATTTTTTACATTACTAAAATTTTATTTTATTTTGTTTTATTTAAACTATTGAATATATAATATTTTTAAGCTTTACATTATTATTTAAACTATTTATAATTTTTATTTTAAACTATTGAATAATTTTTATTTTTAAGCATTACATTAGGGGGGGGGCATTTTCATCTCCGTCCGTTTCCCCGGTTCACCTTCAAAATAAATTGATTTTATTTAACTTTTTGCTCATCGACTTTCGCGTGCAATAAAATTGCGATTGATGTTTTGTTTAAAGGTTAAAATTGGTGGCATTTTAATCGGTGGTAAATTAAATATTATTTTAGTCACCCATTATTAAATGGCATCGCCGGCGGCAGTTGGGAAAGCCGTCCAACGGCTTAGGCTTAACTACTGAAAAATGTATTAAAAAAAATCAATGCGTTTGACCACCAAATCTTTAAAAAAAGGATGTCATTTTAGTAGAAATCAAAAACGTGAATTTAAATATTTTTTAATTATTAAGGCAAGTTTGTAGTTAGAAAATCATAATTTATTCAAAATAAAAAATTTGTGATAATTTTGGTGTCCCAATTCTTGAGTTTTAGTGACTATTTACAATGCATTTAAAATAAACAGGCGGCACAATTTGAGTCACCGATTATTAGCAACTCCAAAGGCTTAGGCTTAACTACCAAAAAATGTCAAAAAAAAATTCAATGCTTTAGCCACTTAAAAGGAACCAAAACGCGTTTAAAATTGTTTATTTATTTAATTAGCTAAATCAACCAAAAAATAGACTTGGCCAACTAGCAATTTGTGGTAAAAATTTTTAGAATTAAGTAAATTATAGGGGACGATATATTGGCGATTTATTCAAATGTTTTATGTTGTTTGTGATCAAATTTATCAGTACAGTCCACAGCCCTTCAGTTTTGTGGACAGAATTACATCCAGGGTTGAGTCAAGCACAAATTGGACCTAAAAATTGCACAAAAAAATATATTTTATACATAAATATTTCTCCCTAAAATTAACGGTCCGAATCCGGTTAACTAACTTAACTGGCTTCGCCCTCAACCGATTCAGAAATTCTAATAAAAAGCATTTGAAAGCTTTCGTTTAGTTAAAGCCATCGTTAAGCTAAACCTTTGCGATTGAACAAATCTCAGTTATAGCCAGAAAACTTAGAAGCTCTGCCCGTGAAAGTTATAACTTCCTACAAAAATGGTATTTTTAAAGACTTTTTTATGGGTCATATTCAATTTGTGGCTGTAATGATTGACGACGACGGTACGGAGCATGGATGGGTATCACGCCGAAAAAAAAGCGATCGGCGATATGCGATATCGAATTTTCCAATGCGATAGCGATATGCCCAAAAAGCCGATAAATGCGATATGTATATCGCGCGATAGCGATAGCGATTCCCATCCCTGGCACGGAGACCCCTCCAATTCACTTAAGCCTAAAACACTGACTGACTCAGTCTCGAATCGAGAAATTTCTCTTTTAGGTCTCGGGTTTTTAGTCTCGGAAAACGAGACTTTTTTACACCCCAAAAGATGGATTTTTGGTGAGAATTCATTACATAATTCTGACCTTGAAAGATTTGAAAATATATAAAGACAAATCAAATTAAATCCTTAATTTAATATCTTTTGCACACCGCACGCATTCAATGCGTGTGTGGCTCCGTAGTTAAACTCTAAGGCGCGACTTATTTAGTTCTACGCCTTGTTAAAATCTGTTAACAAATTGAGTCAAAAATTCAATAAGTAGAATTTAAAAACTTGGGTATTTCTGGCCAATTTGCTTAACAAAAAAAAAATGCAATAACCCCTAAAAATACACTCCTTAAACTTTTTTTTGAAAAATTTTACAACTGTTTTTTGGAAAATTCCAAAAGAAAAATGTTTAAAGGTAATTTTACACTCATAAACTAATGTGCATTAAGAAAGGTAAAATGTTTCAAACCAGATATTTAAATATGGGTCCAAAATTGACTTTTCTTAGAATTATGAAATTTTTGAAGCGAGAAAAGATGCCGAAACGCCAACAACAAAAAAAAGTACGATCTTTTCAGCGGTCGGGGTCGGTTCGGCGCGGCCCAGAATCGGGTAGCTTTCGAAATTCTTTTAAGAATAAACTTAAAATTGTAAAATCATTGATTATCAAAATTGTTGAAATTATATTTAGCCATTATAAAATTACTACCTTCAGTTACAAGTTACATTTGCGTCACTCTTCTGCTTCAGCTGTAAACATGGCAACGGAGGAGAAGAGTTGCTTAAAATGTTAATTTTAATATTTAATCACGCGTTTTTTGCCATAGGTTTTAATATTTTTTTGGCAAATTGTGGTAAAGTTAACTTCATAGTTGAAATCATTAAATTTGTGATGGAGCTGTTCTTCTTGCGCCATGCCGAGTACGAACGGCTGTACAACTGCACGGGGCTGGACATTGACTCGATTCCACTGGAGCGTCGGCAGTTTGTGCCGGAGTCAATCGCAATTTGCGTGTTGTGTGCCATTTATTATGTGAGTTGATCTACTGATCGTGGCCTGATCATTTAATCTGATCAATAAAAGGTTCTGTACGTGCCGTGCATTTACTCCATTTGGAAGCATATGCGGGATAACTCCTGCTACAAGTTGCTCTTCTATATTGGCATCACCGATTTGGGCATTTTGTGGATTCTCGGCTTCTTCAGCGGTTGGGCCAATCTGCGCGGTGCCGTTTTCTGTTCCTTTCCGACACTGATGTATTTTGTGGGAATGACAGCGACAGGTTAAAAACGTTTTTGTGAAATAACCATTCATTTTTCTCTTTTTAAGTTCTCTGGATTGCTGAAAGTTTAGCTGATTTGGTATAGTTGTCACCGCTTTTAAATGAATTTAAATGCTTATGGTTTAAAGATTTTGGCTTTTAATCGCTGTCTCGATCTCGTCTCCCCCCGTTTCTCGCACATTTTGTTCTCCGGCCCCCGCACATCGCTTTGGATCACCGGCTGCTCCTTTTACGCCCTTTATTGGGCTTTGTTCATGAAGCCCGGTGTGTACAGCAGCATTTACTTTGGGTGGTTCTTCTACCCATTTGTTGGCTATCGCACCGGTGATGATCAACACGAGGTGATCAGAACAATAAACAAAATAAATATTTTTGATTAAATTTATGAAAGTACGAACACTGGCTGCACAGCGTGCATAACATTGCCGTGGCATTTTTGACCCCGCTTATTTATCTGATATTTGCCGCCAAACTTTTTTACGACGTTCGAAAGAACCGCCGACAGTTTGGCGTTGTCCTCTCCGAAATGGGCGCAGTGCAAATTCGGGTCATTATTGTTTTTGATCACTTTAAACAATGATCCTTGATCACCAGGGATAAATTTATTTTTGCTTATGAACCCGGGTTTTTGAGCCTATTTTAATACTTTTTTCAGACCTATTTAGACGCCTATTTTGATATTTTTCGAGTCTAAAAATCTTATCTTTGTTGATCACTATTTTGCTTAGTTTAGATTTTTGCCCAAGTGTTTTTGGTCTCCGTGATTAACACTTTTGCCGGCTTTCTTTACGTTTACATACAAAACAACGAAGTCAACCAGTGGATGATCACCCTTGTCGAATTTGCTTGGTCAAAAACATTTAACAAAAATTCTTTGATTTTTTTTTCTTCAGGTTACACATTCATGGTATCGACAATTCTTTGTTGTTTTTATGTATTTAATCAACTTTTTGCTTGTCCCAAGGATTGCCTCCGGTCATTTATTTGGCTTTGAACAAAACCATACGCGAGGATTGCCGTCTGATGTTCGTGAAACTGTTCCAGAGTCACCGTATAGGCCACATAGGCGGGGTTACTGTAATTCGGCAGAAAATAACCCCGGTGAACGGAGCTTCTCCCAACTGTGAGTTTTGCAAAGATATATCCATCCACCAGCAGGAGCTCCAAAAACACAGTTAATTTTACATTTGCAACACACAATTAGAATTAGAGATCGGACTGATCGAGATTCTCGATCGACGAATTTTTACAGGATTTTTCAAGCTTCGTGATGGTTTTCAGTGATCATCTCGATCGTTTAAATTTTTTGAGATTTTTCGAGATTCTCGATCGAAATCTCGATCGGTCCTCAAGTCCAAACCCTAATTAAATTGTATAAGGAGTTTATTTCCAATAAATCAGTTAAGTGCTCAGAACTGGATCCAATTTAAAAGATATAAAATGCTGAAAGTGAGCGTCTTCCGTGACGGCCGCACTTATTGTTAATGATCTGAGGAAGAGCTTGCGTCCTGAAAACGCGGAAAGGCTCTTACGCAACAAACGAAAATTTCTGACTTTATCTCAGGGTCATATCGAAAATTTTCAATCAGTACATGGAACCAAAAATCAGTACAAGTTAAAAATGTTACAAATTTGGTAAATATTAACTTTTTCGCATGAAATGTGTGTTTTTAATGGTACAAACCCAACTCGTTCACTGCCAACTCGTTCCCCAACCCCGACTCGTTCCCCTCGAAAAAAATAAAAAATTTTCAAAGTCGATAAAAAAGTGTCTGGGGTATACGGTGGGCATACAATCCAAATCTGAGCTCCATTTCGACCAATTTCAAACCCCAGACCCGAATTCTAAAAACACTTTTTTTGTTTCAAAACCGATTTTTTATAACAAAATCGTTCAAAATTTTGGTGCTCACTGTTCTTCTCCACTTCTCTCGGAGATAAATAAATTTTGTCTCTAAAAATGCCAAAATATGTTTTCAACATTGGTTTGAAGCTTTAGAGCCATTTTATCCAGGGCTCCCAAATCTAAGGGTTTAGCCTCAATAAAAATTTTCATAGTTTAAATAAAATTATTAAATAATAATGTAAAGCTTAAGAATATTATATATTCAATAGTTTAAATAAAAATTATAAATAGTAATATATTATTAATTATTCAATAGTTTAAAAAAAAAATTATTCAATAGTTTAAAAATAAGAATTGTCAATGTTTAAATAAAATTATTAAATAATAATGTAAAGCTTAAGAATATTATATATTCAATAGTTTAAATAAAAATTATAAATAGTAATATATTAAAAATGAAAATTATTCAATAGTTAAAAAAAAAAATTATTCAATAGTTTAAAAATAAAAATTGTCAATGTTTAAATAAAATTATTAAATAATAATGAAATAAACATAAAAATAAAAATTATTAAATAGTTTAAATAATAATGTAAAGCTTAAAAATATTATATATTCAATAGTTTAAAAATAAAAATTATAAAATCAATTTTAGTAATGTAAATCCTTTGTTTAATAAATATAAAATTGCACTTTCTCATGCTTGTAATGCGCTTATTTATTGAAGGATTAATGTGAATTGCCAAAAATTGGCATTGTCCAGAGAGTGCCAACATTAAAATGTTTAAAAAAGAAAATTATTAATTTTAAAAATAAAAATTATAAAGTTAATAGTTTAAATATTTTTTAAAAAAAATAAAATTATAAAAGATTTTAATAATGTAAAGTCTAAAAAAAAATAACTAAAAATCATATTTAAAAAAAAAATTCATTAGTTTAAAATAAAAATTATAAAATAGTAATGTAGCGCTTAAAAATAAAAATTATTCAATAGTTTAAAAATAAAGATAAAAAAATCAATTTTAGTAATGTAAATCCCTTTGTTTAATAAATATAAAATTGCATTCATTCTCATGCTATGTAATGCTTGCGAAGGATTAATGTGAATTGCCAAAAATTGGCATTGTCCAGAGAGTGCCAACATTAAAATGCCAGAAAATTGGCTCTATAAAAGCCCAGCTTTGCTTTATAATTTAAACAACGCATAAATCATTAAATTTAGTCAATGCATTATTTTATTTCTGCGATTCCTTTCCTTTTTTTATTTTATTTGCCGACGGCAACGGCTTCGGTGAGTTACTCTTTTAATTGATACAAATAAATAATAAATATTCTTTAATTATTATAAATAAATGAGTGATGGTTATTTTGAATCAATTCAGCTTTTTATATTTTATTTACCGAATTCAAATTTCTATTAAAACTCAGGCTGATGATGATGACGATGTATTCCTCGCCTTTGTGAGAGGTAAACCCAATTTTGAGAAATTTTGTAAGGAATTGGAAGAAAATGGTAAATTGGAGAACATCCGCAAACAAGAGAATGACAAAATGCAATCCTTCAACAATTTTGATCAGAAAAAAGACCAGGCGTGCTCACGGATACGAATTTTCGTATCCGTATCCGTCCGTCCTCAAAAGCCCATTTCCGTTATCCGTCCGTATCCGTCCGTCCTCAAAATCTCATATCCGTTATCCGTCCGTATCCGTGACCTTCCAAAATTCCATATCCGGATATCCGTCCGCGGATGTCCGCGGATATCCGCATTATTTAAAAATCACTAAAGTTTTCTCCAAATTTCGAAAAAATGATTTTTCAAAGCGAATTTTTTCCGATCGCGTTATCGWCTGATTAAAATTAAATCGAAATTAATATGTATTGAGCTTAACAAGAAAATTTTAAGAAAAGATTGAACTTTTGATTGTTTGTTAATCAATGTTTTCCAAAAAAAAATTTCGGTAAGAATTTTTAACATTTTTGTTAAAAAAAATTTCGAAAATTTTTTTGAAAATTCTGCTTTACTGCTGGGGGTGGGAGGTCGGCGGTGCCGATAGGCGCCGCCGAGAGAAAAATTGAATATTTAAAGACTTATGCTAAGAAAAATCGTCCGATTTTTAGGCAATTGAGTTCTAAAATTAACTAATTTTATGTAAATGCTGCTTAAAATTTATTTTTTAAGTCTMATTTTTTTCAAAAAGTTATAAGAATACAAAAAAGAATATAAAAACAAAAAATAAAGATGTTGTCGCGAGAGGGTATAGAACACTTGACCCAAAGTAGCACCACTATGAAAGTTTAACCACTTGGCCATGTTCAAATATAAAATTTATCCTTGAAAATCAATTAAGAAAATCGTTTAATAAATTTTCCTTCAGCAGTAAAAAAACAACGGATGCCACGGATATCCGCGGATATTAAGGTCGTATCCGTCATCCGTCCGTATCCGTGATGATCCGAAAACCCATATCCGTTATCCGTCCGTATCCGGATATATCCGAAAAACCATATCCGTTATCCGTCCGTATCCGGATATATCCGCGGATATCCGGATATCCGGATATCCGTGAGCACGCCTGAAAAAGACTATTTGATTCAAATGTACGAGGACCGTCTTGGCGGCATCTATTTGATGAGAGAGAATTGGCAATGTGAAAACATTGTAAAAGTGAATAAAAAGCAGAAAGAATGCCAAAAATTTCGCAAATATTTGGACATTTTGTACGAATATTTGTTCCGAGTCCATCTTGAAGGTAATTTTAGGGAGCGGGATTTTATGGAAAATCGGGGTCGGGACTAAAAGGCCGAGATTTTATTAAATTTTATTAATTTGCGTTCAAAAAAAACATTAAATTTTACGAATACAAAACAAAAAGAAACATGACATAAATATTTGAATAAAATGTTCGATTTTTAGGGGTACATTTCCCCTTTTTTATTATTGAAGAATGGGAAAGGTCCGGGGAAAATTTTTGAAGATTTTTAACAATAATCAAATTTCATAAATTGCGCATTTTGAACCTAAACTCTGAATAAATCCAGAAACACAATTTACAAACAAAACTTTTTAAGCTGCCGCCGACCAAACGCTGTCTAAACAATTGCCCGCGGTGAAGCCACAATTTGAGTTTTATCTTCAAACAATGTGTAATCCATTAAATACATTAACTCAAATTGTGAAAAAACTGAACGAAATATCGAAATTCTTTTTTGATCAATGCATCAGTTCGATGTACAACCACAAAGTGAACGAAATGTTCACTAAAGCCCCAAAATTTTCAAATGAGGGGGAATTAAATGATGCAAATGGCGGCACTTTTCGAAAGCTTTACCAAAAGATGAAGAAAAATGAAGCAAAAGAAAATGCGATTGGCACATTTCGTGAGCAATTTGACAAAAAACTGAAGCGAATGTTGATGAACACGAAGCAAAACGAAGCAGCAGAAAAGGGCGTATTGAATTTTCTAGAAAAACTTAAACCGAGAAATTATTTTAAGTACCAAATAAACTACCTAAGCATCAAATATAGCGAACACAAAGACAAATTTTACATATTTCTCGGGTCACATTTTGATGGCACAATTATATCATCGGTAAGAAGGTTCACTTTTCGTCCGTAAAATTTTAGTTTCGCATCGTACGTGTACAAAAGGTCCCACAGAAATGTCCCATAAATGGGGAATTATTCAAAATGACCCATAATTGCAAAAACGTCAAAATCGTGAATTAGAGCATAGACAGGAGTAGAGTCGGTCGGGATCGGTCGAGATTATCCCGGGTTTTGGAATCCCGGTTTCTGGAAAATAGTAATCCCGATCCCGGTCCTGGTTTTTGAAACATGGAAATCCCGATCCAGGTAGGACCGAGAATTTATGGTGGTGTAAAACAATTCTAAAAATTATTTGAACTTTTTTCAATTTAAAAAAAATTGATGACAATTAACAAGTTGTTCAATTCATTTTGGTAGAACAAACTCACTAAACTATACTGGAGAAACCTTTTGTTTTGCAACATCGTAATTTTTGGACAATTAACGAGAAGATATTTTTAGTAATAAAAAAACAATATTTATTTTACCATTGACAATTACAAAAAAAATTTCTCATTTTCAATCCCGGTCAATCAAATCCCGGCTCTTAATCGAAAGGTGATAATTAGAGCGCGGATTTTTAGGCTTTTGCCTTTTTTCGTGTGAATACGCTTTGAAGAGTTAAGCCAAAAATTGAAATTTTATTTTTAAATGGCTAATAAAAAGGGGAAGAAGAAGCGAATCAAAAATGCACATTCTTTAACGATGTTTCGCAAAGCTTCGGTAGCATTTATTCCGAACAGTTTTTGATTTAGAGCAATTTTTAGTGCCTATAAATGCCTATTTTGGGGTTTTTGTGAATATTTAAATAAACTAAAAACTTAGGTCGATGAAGATGTGTTATTCCTCGCTTTTGTGAAAGATCAATCCAATTTTGGGCGATTTTGTCAAGAAAAAGAAAATGATTTGCAATTTATTGATTACGGACCAACTTATGGATTCACTTTTGATCAGAAAAAAGAACATTTGATGCAAAAATACGAAGCTAATCTTGGCGTATTGTATTTGATGAGAGAGAATTGGAATTGTGATAACATTGTAAAAAAACCTGAATTGGAGCAAAAAGAGATTAAAAACGAGAAGAAAGAGAAGAAAGATTGCGAAAAATTCCGCAAATATTTGGACATTTTGTACGAATATTTGTTCCGAGTCCATCTTGAAGGTAATGAGTTCTATTTTAAAGTAAAGTAGGGACCGGGATTGTTTGTTTTAAGATTAAAAGACCGGGATTTTAAAGGGAGCAAATTTATTAATTTGCGTTCAAAAAAATTGGACCAATTGACTTAAAAATGAAAAAACTGGGACCATATAAGTAGGGAACGCGCAAAGGCCATTTTTCGCAGTATTCCTCAGAACATATACATACAAAATATGTAAAACGGAGAATTTCAGTCCCAATCAAGAGTTCAACCTCAATTCTGGACCGGGGATTTTTTTTGGTCCCGTCGGTCCCGCTTAACTCCAGCAGGTTAAAGTGAATAGGTGAATCCAGAAACAGAATTTACAAATAAAATTGTTTTAAGCTGCTGCCGACCAAACGCTGTCCCAACAATTGCCCGCGGTGAAGCCACAATTTGAGTTTTATCTTCACTCAGCGATTCCATTAAAAACATTAATTCAAATTGTGGAGGGATTTAGCAATATATCGAATTTCTTTTTTGCTAAACAAACAAAATTATCAAATGAGGGGGATGACGCTAATGGAAATGACCCATTTTGTGAGAAAAATGAATAAAAAGAAAAAGCCAAATTGAGCGAAATGTTCACATATTTTAACAAAACAAAATTATCAAATGAGGAGGAATTGAATTATAAATTAAGGCACGCTAATGCGAATGCCATTCATTCAAAAAATGAATCAGCGATTGGCACATTTCGTGAGCAATTTGACAAAAAGCTGGAGCAAATGTTGACGAACACAAAGCAAAATGAAGCAAAAGAAAAAGCCAAATTGGAAAGAGAGGAAAAACAAATAATTCCGATGCAACGTAAAGTTGTAGTCGAAGAAGAAAAACTTATCTGTGAGCGCAAGCGAGCAAGATTGGCTTTAGGTACGGCAGAAGACGACGAACCTTTTTGGAAAATCTTTCCAAACTGTTTGCCCCTGATGGACAAAAAAATGAAACAAACCAACAAACAAATGGCCAACAGCGACAAATTTGGCATATTTTTGAATTCGCCGTTTTATGACAAATTTTGTCAGTGATATTATCGGAGCAGTTCATTTCAGTGCCGGCGGCTGCTTCAGTGCCAGCAAATTTTGAAAAGCTAACTTTTTGTAAATTTAAACAAACAAAATGCCACTCGAACGCCTTTTTTGTAAAAACTTTGTTAAGCCAAAGCTAAACAATTAGAGAATTCGTGCAAAAAGTTACTTCCATAAAACTATAAAAAACCTAGATTTTGAGTGATTTTTTACATTGAACTTTTAAAAACAAATTAAAACTTTCAAAATTTGCTGGCACTGAAATGAATATACCGTGAATGTCTGTAATTTTTATTGTTTTGTCATTGCTGATTTTCTTTCGGTTGGTGGGCTGACTTTTTATTAGCTTTATGAGTGATTTATATTCTTATCATTTTTATCTTTTTGCTATAAAGAATTCAACGAATTGCGATGGATTTTCTTTTTAAAAGTTAAAAAAATGGTGGTATTTAATTGATGCTAAATTAAACATTTGAGAATAATCACAAAAACTCTTTTTAATCGATAATTTTGAATTTGAACAAAGTTTAACACCCGCAAAAACTAAAACAAAACGGCGGCCCAATTTGAGTCACCGGATTATTTAATGGCAGTGCTGGCGGCAGTTGGAAAACAGCTCCAAAGGTTTAGGCTTAACTACTGAAAAATGTCTTTAAAAATTTTTGCGCCAAAAATGTCTTCAAATCTTTTAAATAAGGAGGACATATACGTAAATGGATGGAGATTTCATCTCAAATAATTGCCAAAAAAAATCGTATTTTCCGACTATAATTTTTTTTTGTTTTATGTTTTCGTTTTTTTGCATTTTTTCTTTGAAATTCCGAACAAATTTGCTCTAAATCCTAACGGGAAATTGCTAACCGGATTTGTCCGGAAAAACCCTCCATCAATTTTGATAATCCGAGTCCGGATTGAATCAGCACTAATTTGTAAGTAAAAGCCTATTTTGAAAATGCCAAAATTAACATCAAAAGCAGACAAAAACCCGGCAAATGCCCAGTTTTTAGGGTAAAATGTTTTAGAGAAGTTTTGCTTTCCAAGACTGAAGCGGGTGAAATGAAAGATGCCTTTAGAGTAATGATCGGCCAGAAGGGTCGGTCGGTACTTTTCGGTAAAGTACCGAAAAAGTACCGGTACCGAAAAGTACCGAAAAAGTCCAAAATGTTTCGGTCGGTACTTTTCGGTAATGTACCGAAAAAGTACCGGTACAGAAAAGTACCGAAAAAAAATTGTCGGTACTTTTTCGGTTTTCGGTACCAAAATTTTTTAGGATAACTTTTTAACAAAAAAGCGTTTATTTTGGAAATCTTGGCTTATAAATAATTATAATTGAGTTTGGGAGATTGCGGTTTAAAAAAATCAGCATTCGACCTGTTCCTGTCTAGTGGTAAGAATCTTAATAGTTTTTGGATCAGTTTGAAGGGGGATCGGCGGTGCCGATAGGCGCCGCCGAGAAAATTTTTTATTTTTGATGGAATTTGTGAAGAAAATGGCCCCAAAAATGCATCCAGAAGGGCTAAAAATGATTAAGAAAAATTAAAAAATCAAATAAGATTTCAAAATTTTCCGGACATTATTGACAGATTCCGTTCTTATTTCCAAAAACTTTAATTTTAGGTTCAGAAAACAAGAGAAAATAAAATTTTAGCCGGTTTATTAGGGGGGTTTTTGTAGGTGAACGTCGATGCCGATAGGCGTCGCCGAGAGGAAAAAATTAAAATTCTTACGATTTTATTAAGAAATCTTGTCCAATTTCGATAACTAAAATGGTGAAAAAAGTAATTTTTTATGTAAATGAAGTTGTGAATCGGTTAAAATTTTTGAAAATTAATTTGCTAATAATTTTCTTGAAAAAAATTAAGAACTTCCTAAATTACCTTCAATTTTAAAAATCTTAAATACATATTTAAATAAAAAATATTGTTTNCCAGGCAACCACATCACTCACCAGCAGGGCATTCAATAAAAATAATAAAAACAAATTTGACTCGAGGACTCGAACCTCAGACATAAAGTCTTTTGGTTCACAGTTTAACCACTAAGGCACATGATATGAGGGAGAAACGTTGAAAAATTCAAATATATTACCAATTTTTCCGTTCGGTACTTTTTTCGGGACTCAAATTTTGTTCGGTCGGTACCTTCGGTACTCAAATTTTTTCGGTCGGTACTTTTCGGTAAAGTACCGAAAAAGTACCGGTACCGAATAGTACCGAAAAAATCCAAAAAGGTTGGTCGGTACTTTTCGGTAAAGTACCGAAGCCTGAGTACCGAAAAGTACCGAAAAAGCTTCGGTACTTTCCCGTACCGACCGAACACTACTTTAGAGCGGTTATCCCTGGACTGAAGTGTCAATGCTCTACCGTCTGACTCCAGACCGAAGGAATTTGGCACAATTCGAAGCTCTTGGGCATTGTGAAATTTAGAGACCGGCGGAACGGGATTCCCGCACCGGTCCCGTCCCGTCCCGTACTTTTTGAAATTCCCGTTCCCGGAAATTTTGTTTTAGTCCTTTTCCCGTTCCCGTTAATAATTATTAATTAATTCTTTGGCAAAATGTTTCAAAAATTTAACAATTTTGGGCCAATTTTCAGCACAAAAACATTAAAAAAAACATTTTTAACGACGGCGCCTATCGGCACCGCCGAAGTCCCCTAAAATGGCGCCTATCGGCGCCGTCGGACCCTCCAATTGAATATCCGAAATTTTTCGCAAAATGCGCAGAAAAAACGAAAAATTCTTAGTTTAAATTTTTCAATATTTTTCCCGTTCCCGCGGGATTCCCGTTAAAAATTGAGCGGGATTTTTACGGGAACGGGAAAAAGACGGGATTCCCGTCCCGTACTTTTTGAAATTCCCGTTCCCGGGAATTTTATTTTACAGGACTCTAGTGAAATTCGATAAATTTCGAGAACTGGGACACGTAAATCATCACAAATATTTTTAATAAAATCATTTTCTAACTACAAACTTGGCTTAATAATTAATTCGCGTTTTTGGGTTTCTTTCTTCTAAAATGCGTTGTTTTGAAAATTTGTGGCCAAAGACATTGAATTTTTTTAAACATTTTCAGTAGTGTTAGCCTAAGCCTTTGGGGCAGTTTTCCAATTGGGTGGCCAGTAATGTGTGAGTCAAATGGCGTTTTGTGTTGGAAATGCGAAATTAGTTTTTGCCGGTATTAAAACTTTCCGAACTCAAAATTATCGATAAAAGATATTTTTGAGATTATTTACTCCATTTTTTTGTTTAGCACCGATTAAAAAGCACCAATTTTAACATTTAATAACAGAAAATCCATCGCAATTCGTTAAGAAACTTTTATAGCAAAAATAAACAAATAAAGATGAGAAAATAGAGAAAATAGAGAATCCCCCATAAAGATAAGAAAAAGCCGACAACTAATCCCTCTCACCCACCGAAAGAAAGAATTGAAAATCACCAAATCAAAATAACAATGACAGCAACAAAAATCACTGATCATTCGCCATAAACGTGTCCGTTAATCCCGACAGTGAGTCATTGTCGGGATCATCTAGCCCGACCGACATAAATGGTGAATATAAAAATATGTTAAAGCTCGCTCCGTATGCGCCGTTTTTGAATTTTTGGTAATCAATCAAATCACCTCCAGGGCATAATTCGGCTTTTTCTTTTGCTTCATTTAGCTTCGTGTTCGCCAACATTTTCTCTAACTTTTGGTCAAATTGCTCACGAAGAGTGTCATTTGAATTGGCGACATTTAATGCATAAGTCATTTTCGCCTCATTTGATAACTTCGGTTTTGTGTAGTCGTCCAGCGTGGTGTCCGGGACAAAAAAGAAACGCGAGAGTTCGCTCAGCATTTCCAAAATTTCAATTAGTGTTCCAACTTTCTCAATAAATTGTGTTCCAACTTTATCTTTAAGTTTTGTTTCAACTTGGACACGAACTTTGAACACTGGCTTCACTATTTGGTCAGCAACAGCCCCGGTGCCCTCAGCGTAGACTAGGAACAAATATCCGTACAAAATGTCCAAATATTTGCGGAATTTTTCGCATTCTGTCTGCTCGTTTTTAATTTCTTTTCTAATTTCGGCACATTGCCAATTCTTTCTCATCAAATACACAACGCCAAGATGGGCCTCGTACATTTGAATCAAAAAATCTTTTTTTACGTTAAAAGATAAGTTTCTGTTTAAGTGGGCATACGATAAAATGCCGACCTCCATCTTCAATTCACCCTTTTTATCCAAATCCTTACAAAACACCTCAAATTTGGCCTCATCTTTCACAAAGGCGAGGAATACATCGTCATCGACCTGAATTTTATTTGATAGTCACTAAAACCTCCAAAATAAGTGCAAAACCTCCACAAAATAAGCATTAAAATTTCCCAAAATATGCACTAAAAGCCACCCGAAATTGGCACTAAAAATTTGCATTGGGTAATAAATTATAAAAAGCTGAATTGATTCAAAATAACCATCACTCATTTATTTATAATAATTAAAGAATATTTATTATTTATTTGTATCAATTAAAAGAGTAACTCACCGAAGCCGTTGCCGTCGGCAAATAAAATAAAAAAAGGAAAGGAATCGCAGAAATAAAATAATGCATTGACTAAATTTAATGATTTATGCGTTGTTTAAATTATAAAGCAAAGCTGGGCTTTTATAGAGCCAATTTTCTGGCATTTTAATGTTGGCACTCTCTGGACAATGCCAATTTTAATGTTGGCACTCTCTGGACAATGCCAATTTTTGGCAATTCACATTAATCCTTCGCAAGCATTACATAGCATGAGAATGAATGCAATTTTATATTTATTAAACAAAGGGATTTACATTACTAAAATTGATTTTTTTTATCTTTATTTTTAAACTATTGAATAATTTTTATTTTTAAGCGCTACATTACTATTTTATAATTTTTATTTTAAACTAATGAATCTTTTTTTTTGAAACTATGATTTTTAGTTATTTTTTTTTAGGCTTTACATTATTAAAATCTTTTATAATTTATTTTTTTTAAAACTATTTAAACTCTTAACTTTACCAATTTTTATTTTTAACATTAATAATTTCATTTTTAAACATTTTAATGTTGGCACTCTCTGGACAATGCCAATTTTTGGCAAATTCACATTAATCCTTCAATAAACAAGTGCAAGCATTACTTAGCATGAGAAAGTGCAATTTTATATTTATTAAACAAAGGATTTACATTACTAAAATTGATTTTATAAATTTTTATTTTTAAGCATTACATTAGGGGGGGGGGCATTTTCATCTCCGTCCGTTCCCCCGGTTCACCTCCAAACTAAATTGATTTTATTTAACTTTTTGCTCATCGACTTTCGCGTGCACTACATAGATTCTCAAACAGAGTAGGTTCAAAAAAAGCAAAATTTGGTTTTTAGCTCATAGCTCAGCTCCATTCTAATGACTCTGAACAAAAATATGCCCATAAAAAAGGCAACATTTTATCGATCATAATTGTGGGTATTTTAAGTCGCGATTGTATTTTATTGAATTTAAAAAAATAAATTTCATTTAAAAAAGATTTTGCGACAAAACTTATGTTACACCCTAAATGTAATAATTTTAAGCTTTACATTATTATTTAAACTATTTAATAATTTTATTTTTAAGCTTTACATTACAAAATTTTATTTTATTTTATACTATTGTATAATATTTTTAAGCTTTTCATTATTATTTAAATTATTTATAATTTTTGTTTTTAAGCATTACATAAGGGGGGCGGGGGGACCGGGGATCTCCGGTCATTGGCCAACTAGCAATTTGTCTTTTTTTAATTTAATTTTATATTCAAAAACTGCACTGGATTTAGAACGTTCACAATTTTGCATGAATATTCACAATGTCCTTTTATCAATTTTATGTAAATTTTAAAAAACGGTAACTTTTTTTAGAATTAAGTAAATTATAGGGGACGATATATTGGCGATTTATTCAAATGTTTTATGTTGTTTGTGATCAAATTTATCAGTACAGTCCACAGCCCTTCAGTTTTGTGGACAGAATTACATCCAGGGTTGAGTCAAGCACAAATTGGACCTAAAAATTGCACAAAAAAATATATTTTATACATAAATATTTCTCCCTAAAATTAACGGTCCGAATCCGGTTAACTAACTTAACTGGCTTCGCCCTCAACCGATTCAGAAATTCTAATAAAAAGCATTTGAAAGCTTTCGTTTAGTTAAAGCCATCGTTAAGCTAAACCTTTGCGATTGAACAAATCTCAGTTATAGCCAGAAAACTTAGAAGCTCTGCCCGTGAAAGTTATAACTTCCTACAAAAATGGTATTTTTAAAGACTTTTTTATGGGTCATATTCAATTTGTGGCTGTAATGATTGACGACGACGGTACGGAGCATGGATGGGTATCACGCCGAAAAAAAAGCGATCGGCGATATGCGATATCGAATTTTCCAATGCGATAGCGATATGCCCAAAAAGCCGATAAATGCGATATGTATATCGCGCGATAGCGATAGCGATTCCCATCCCTGGCACGGAGACCCCTCCAATTCACTTAAGCCTAAAACGCTGACTGACCTGCTTAGTGTCGGTTGCGCAAGTGTGATGACAGTAGATGGACTTGTTCGGAACCTGTGTGTTTGTTTGGCACATTTTCAACAAATTTTTTGTTTTTGCCATAAAATTTCCCTCCCGCCCATCGTCCAACCTCGTTGGAAATGTAAAATTTTCTCTCAATGTATTTGGAGCTGGCCTCGTAGGTGTCGGGGCCTAAAGAAAATTTTCAATGAAAACAAAAAACAAAATTTCAAAAAATTGAAGCAAAAATTACCGTTAAATTCTTTGAAAGCAATCCGTAGTGATCGGCCTTGGTTCATCTTTTCGGCGAAAAGGTCTTTTTTGTTCAGGAATAGGATGATCTGGCGTGAAATTTGAGGAATTTTTGAAAAAAACAAAAGTTTTTTTTAATTTTGATTGAATTATGGCCAAAATATTCAACACTTTTCAAATTGTTGACTCACTGATGTTTCGACAAAATATTTGTTGTTGCAGACTTGTCGAAAAAGTTGCAACGATTCTTGAAGACGATTCTGAAATTTTTTTTTAATTTAAAAAAAAAAATTTGCGAATTTTGTTACGGTAGTTCCATCCTCCATAAGCACTTGATCAAATTCGCTCATTGCAGTGCTAAAACATAATTTTTTGAATTTATAATTTTAATTTTATAAAATTCTAAATTCTTTAATAATGAAAAACAACAAATGATAAAAGCCATACACAAAAATGAGCGCCCGAACGTCGTCAAAACAGTGAATCCATTTTTTACGCTTAAATTTTAGAAAAATCAAACGTAATTTTTGCATTATTTTTTTCTTAAAAAATAAATTTTTTAAATTAATTAATTAATTTTAAAACCCCTTTTGTATTTTTTTCGCTTATCGTACCCCCCCCCCGCCCCAAATTTATATTCAAAGTACATTTCTGGGGGTTAAGTCTAAATAATACCCCCACAAATATACCTGTCTCTTATACACATCTAGATGTGTATAAGAGACAGCTCTAGATAACCAAAAACAACCCCCCCCCCAATTTTGTTGTTTTTGCACCTGTGAGCGTTGACCGCCCACGTCGAACACTCTGAAGTCAATAATTATTCAATTAGTCCATTTAAAAACCCCTCAAACCTCCAAGTTTTGTCCTGAAAATGAAAAAAAACTTCAATTCAAAAACAAAAACAAAAAAAACGACCTTGATCTGGAAACAGATTTCGATAACGCCTAAAAATGAGTAAAAATTATACTTAATTATTTTAGTTGTAATTAATGGAACACATCTGAGCTCCATTCGGAAATTTTTGGCCCAACTCCGAACATTTTGAGAGGCCAAAATTAAAAAAAAATCATTTAAATTTTACCCAACGTCGCTACCCGAAGGTAAAGAATATCCTAAAAATAGAAAAACCAAATTAATAATTCGTAATTATCTTTTTACCTGCGTTGTGGGCACATAATTTTGGTCCGCAATTCGATCAAGGGAGTCGAGGAAACTGGGGAAATTTGCAATTTTTAAACAAAATTTTGAAATTTCGTCAAAATGTTATGGAATTTCTTTTTGAATTTTATGAATTCAAATTTTTACTAGTTTTATTAATCTTTTTAAATGCAAATATTTAATTTTGTTATTGTTTCTATATTTTTTTGAAAAAAAAAAGATTTCAAATTTACTAATAAAATTCGGACTTTGCTAGAATAAATTTTGTGAACATATTCCAATGTATAATTTTATAGTTTAATTTTGAAATTTTGAAATTTTCCCCAAAAAAATTTTATGTGATTTTTTTTTGCATTTTATAACTTCAAATTTTATATCCCTATTTTATGACAATTACATTTTTAAATGTCAAATATTTTTTGAATTTAGTATTTTTATGACTAAAAAAGATTTTTATTTTTATTTTTTTAAATTTTTACTGTTGTGCACAGTCGGGTATATAAAATTCGGCTCTCCTTGTCATTGCGACCTAAAAAAATATTTTGTTTTATGAGTCAATATTATATTTATTATTTTGTTGTTGTTAAGAATTGCGTTTAAATTTCACAATTTGCCCAATTTTTTCCCCCTAAAAAGACTGAAAATGTTCCAACAATAAATTTATTTTTTATCGACAAAAATGTCGCGTGCGCGTGCGCGCGCATTGCGGAAAAAGTGCCGCAGGCAGCGCGCAAACCCTGCCCTGGACCAGCGCCACCTTTACGCCGTCGTCCTGCCACAGTTCGCGCAGTGCCTGCACAATGTGTTCTTGCAGCGGTTCAGTCTCTGCATGCTTTTGCATGCTGAAAGCATTTCGAATTACTTTCTCATTTTAATCTTTTAAACAACAAACATTGCGTGGATGAGTTTACAATGCTCCTAAATGAAGTTCAACTTTAAAATCAGATACAGTAATCCAATTTTTGAAATTAGTGTTTGGCGACATTGGATTTTCCGGGTCCGTATTTTCAAATTGTGCCGGAGGCTTTTTTCGGTATAAATCCGGGCAAACCCAAAACCCGAAAAATCCAACCCTAAGCCGAACAGTAACATATGTATAAATAATTTGAGGCTTTCAAACAGTTTTAATAGACCAAAAGGACTTTGTTTTTTTTAAAATTGCCCCCTAAGGCAAAACAAAACAAAACAAAAAAATTCTTTTTGCATAAAGGGTCGTTTAATCATTCACTTCACCTGGCAGGCTTGGGAATGGAAGACCAGCTTCAATTTGTGCATACCGCTAAAGGCAATAAATTTAAAGTAAATGTAAATGCAATTGCCGGATGCKATTTGATCAACGCGTAAAAGCACCTGAGGATGAAGAACATGGCCTGAAAGTTTATTTATAATTAACAATAAGTGTATTTTATAAATTTGATTTGCTATTAAAACGAATTCTGATCGAAATTTTGACTTTGATCATTTCATAAATCAAACAAGAATTCGGATAATTTCGTGAACATTGGCCGAATTTTTCATTTTAAAAGTCCGATTACAATACATATATAAATTTATAGATTATATCATTTTTTTTATTTAATTTAAAACGCCTTTAAACAAAAGCTAGATATATTTGGGGTGCCCCCAAAGTTGTGGTCTTCGGTCGCGTAGTGTGAAGCGAGACTGGTACTGAATTATCCGTTTTTTCTAGTTTGGGACTGAAATTTGTTCGCTAGAAATGGTTGGCTCTCGAGCATCCCTCCTACTTAATAGATACTTTTACAATTCGTTTTTGTATTCCAAAAATTAAAAAAAAAATCTTTCTACCTGAATGACATTACCGTACACCAAATTGCGCTTGGACATCAAATCGTCGTTGCTGAAGCCGTTGTCGTGAATGATTCTTGGAAATGGAAAGGGGGGGGGGGTATTTTACAGCAAAGGTAATTTCCACTTCATCTGTTTGAGTACGGTACTTTTGCCACTTTCACCGGCACCTGAAAATTTTGAAAAAAAAATTATTTTTGTTTTTAAAAAATGTTTCGACACCCAAAAGAAGCAATTTGATGACGGATTCGCTTGCCCGTTTGTCAGCTTCAATTTGTCGCTGAATTTGACTGTTCACTTCGGATTGACTAAAAATTTAATTAAAAATTATATTTAGTAATTAAAATTTAATTAAAAATTAAATTTAGTAATGAAAGCTTAATTAAAAATAATTTATGAGTGGATTTCAAAGTTTGTTATATAAATTAGAAATATTTAAATTCTTAAAGGCTCTGTCTACATTTTTATTTAATTGCTAGAATTGTTTAGGTAAATTATTTTTTGTTTTTCTTTGATTGTTTTAGTTTAAAAGGAATTTTTCCAAAAGTTTCGGGCCCAATTATTGATGTTTAATGTTCAAAAAATTAACATTTAAATTGCTGTTTTTTAATCCAATTATAATTTTATTTTTAATATTTTTAGCTTATACA
>MEIZ01000110.1:55608-68942 GCA_001723225.1 Globodera ellingtonae | reverse complement strand
ACCGATGCCAAAAATTGTTCCTGGCATTTCTTTGGGAATCCAAACCGATGCCAAAAATTGTTCCTGGCATTTCTTTGGGAATCCAAACCGATGCCGAAGCGAATCAAATTATTTACTAAAAAAGGTGAGAGAGAAGGCCAAACGAGAGAAAATTAAGAGTGAGGGGAATTTTGTATAATTCTCTCGCACTCTCTATTTATTGGAACAACCTCTCGCTTTTTAGGTCGCTGTGTATCAACAAATGAATGAATGAATAAAGAATGATTGGCAATGTGAAAACAAAAAAACAAAGGCAACAAAGAGGGCGCCCGTAATAAGTAGGGATGGGATTTATATGCTCCAAAAATGGCCAAATATGCGCATATATATATGATCCAAAAATCCTGAAATATGCACCAAAAATGTCGAAATATCCACCGAGAAATGGCATTTTAAGTGCACTAACAATAAATCATTAAATATTTCAGAGACCTTATAGTCGGTCAGTGGGGGATAAGCTCCATTGACGAAAGGGAAACAGCCCAGACTATCGGCTAAGGTCCCAAAATAGTATTAAGTGTAGAAGGAAGTCATCGAACGAAGACAGCCAGGAGGTTGGCTCTTTTCAAAAATGACTAAAAGTCCATAGTTAAAGATGAATTATTTTTCAAAAACAGCCAGAAATCAATGATTTTGGGGTGCATTTTTTCAAATTTTTGGTCCAAAATATGCTTTTTTCCCCCAAAAACCCCAAAATATGCCAAAATATGTAATTTCAACCTTGTCCAAAAAAGCTCAAACCAACGCGAAAAGGCTATTTTTGGGCCGTATACCTCAGAACATATAAGCACTAAAAATATAAAAAAACATAAAAATCCCATCCCTAGTAATAAGAAACTGTTTTTAAATCTTTTTAAAACTTATTTTTTTATATTATTTATATTTAACCATGAACGCGCGGGTGCCGATGCGTTTCATTAGCATTGCGCCCCAATTTATATCTCCCCTGGTCATTTTGGTTGATCAAAAAAAGTGCGCAATTAAAAAGAAGATGGAATATTAAAATTTATTTTAATGTTTAGTCCCAACCTTTACTATTCTTACAAATAATTTATTGCAATTGTTTTAATATAAGGATTACCAATTACATATATTATTTATTAAAAATTAATAAAAATAAATAAAATTCCTTTTGAAAGGAAAGTGCCAGTGTCGTGCATAGCGCAGTGGTAACGGCGCAAACTTCCCAGTGCTATGGTTCAGGGGCTGCCAATTCCCTTTAATGTGCACGCCGCGACTTTTTTCACATTTTTAAAATTAATTGAACATTTTATATTATTTATATTAATTAGTTAAACATTTTATATTAATTTTTTGCATTTAGGAAGCCGACAATAATATGGATTCTCAGCTCTGCTGGCCTGTGAATACATGTAACTTGCGATAGCCCCCCGTTTACCCATGGAATAGCCTAATTTTGATAAATTTATTTTTTCAAAATAATTAAATGTATTGTTTTTAGGTGTTATAAATCTCGTTTTAGGTACCTATCTAGGTTCAAAAATCCCAAAATTAGGTGTAAAAAAGTTTTAAAAATGACAAAATCAAAATCAACAATAGTCGAATTTCTTTAAAATTAGAAAATGCAAAATAATGCTTCAAATTCATTAAAGTTCACAATTGAAAAAGAAACAAATTCATCTCATTGTTAAATGCTTAATTTTAAAAAGGTTTAAAAAATTTAAAATTATTGATTTTATGGAGTGCATTTTCGTCAAGAAAAGTCGCTTTTTACTGCTTCTAATTTGGTCGAGGATGGGATTCGAATTTGTCGAACAAACTGGTCTATGATCTCGAAAACCTCTAGATGTGTATAAGAGACCCCCCTTGGCATGCTCCTACGGACAGAATTACGATCAGAAATCGACTTCAGTCCCTCCGAATATGTCCCACACCGGATTAAATATTAATTAAAACTAATTAGAAAAATTATAATAAAAGCCAAATAAAAAACGTGCAATTTCTATAAATAAATGCCAACAATTACCACCCTCATAATCCGTGCCGTTATTATTTCCGTCCCACATAATTAGCCCCGCGGGGATTTGTGCCCATTGGCGGCCAACATTATCCCTGCGGAGGGTTAATGGATTCAAAAAAAAAATGCCAAATCGGTAATTGCTGTTTTATTGCCGTGTTGGCAGGCCATTATGGCTAATCTCTGCACCAACAAAATGCGCGCCGCCATTTCGTTCTTCATTTTTCAAACTTTTTTTTGTGCCAATTTTTTTGATAAATTGTGCAACTCCCATAAATCATAGATTTTTATCGGTTTGCAAATTTTTTTATTTATTTAAACAAAATCAATCAAATGTAATAAAACAATTATGAAAGTGTGTCAAAAGTGAAGATGGATCGGCAAAAAGTGAGTTACAAAAAAATTGTGTGAAATTTTTTGAATAATTTTAAAATAAGATAATTTTTTAAATGGAGTAAAAAGGCGGCGGCAAAGCGGAGGCATTCAAATTGTAATGAGAAAAATTATTATTTTATTATTATTATTATAGAGCCCGGACTTTCGGCAATAAATGCCAGAATAGGCCTTTAAAATCGCAAAATGAGCAGTTGTGAGGCACAAATGTTTGTTTGCCGTGCCAAAAAAAATTATGGGTTTTTTAAACGGCTGGATTTTATGGCAAAAGCGGGGCCAAGATAACAAAAGTCCAGAATTCCGTGGTCTCAGTCAAAAATTTGGGCTTTGGCACTTTGTCCCCCCCCCTCCCAAGTGCATGCCATGCAGCACACAGTTGCACGCACGCCTGGGCCCCAAAAGAGTGCAGCCGAGCTGCAAAACCCTCCATGCCATGCAGTTCTCAGGCATTGTACCATAAGTGTTACAGAAGCATGCAAATGTTTGCAGCATGCACGCACGCACGAGGGGGGTGAGCGCGGACACACCCACAAATAGCCGGCGCTTTTTCGCGGTCAAACCCGAACTTTTAAGCATTTGCCTGAAACCCAAGGCCCTCTCTATTTGCTTTCTGTAAAAGCCGCTTGAAACAAAACCAAATTTGGCGATTTGTATAGGCAATTATTGATTGATTGATACATTTAAATATACTTAATCAATGTGAATGACACACAATAACATATAAAATTATATTTTATTGAGCTTTGTGGGGAGAAGAAAAGGCGCAAAAAGCGGCGACAACAAATTGTTGAACCTCAGCAAAAAAAGTTGATGTGACACAAAATTGGGGAGTTTGAATTTCTGAATAAATATTTCGTTTTTACAACAAAAAGATCAATTAAATCACCTTTTTGGTACAATAGAATTATATGTTAGCAGAATGTGACAAAATTGAACAAACAAATTGTTTGGCAATTGAAAACAACGTTAGTTATATTATAATTAAATAGTAAAAAATATGGGAATTAAAAATCCAAAATTCTGTTTTGGCCAAGGCAAGCAGACGCGGATAAGAGGAGAGATGGCATATTCATGCATGACTCTGTTGAACTTGGCCTAAATTTTGTAAAAATTTAGTTTTTGTATTGAATTGTATTTTATATACAATTCAATCATCCCACAATTTTGTATATTAGAAAATAAGCGCATCTGATTTGGCGCACCAACATAATGCCGAAGCCACGAAATGTCGACTCGCCAAAAACCACGAAATGTCAAAAAAGAATAAAAAAATTTTCAAAGTCGATTTTTTGTTAGTGGTATACAAAGGTGCAGAATCCGAATCTGACCTCCATTTCGACCGGAAGTCAGATTCGGATTCAACAACCCCGAAAACTCCTAGAAACACTTTTTTATCGACTTTGAAAACAAAAATTTTTTTCGACATTTCGTGGCTTCGACATTATGTGGAGCAGCGTCTGATTTGGGAATTAAAGCCGCATTTTGAAAACTCCGGAAACGGGTTTCCGGCACCAAAATTCCTGAAATTTTAGGGGAATCCCGGTCCTGGTGCATTTTTATAGTAAAGCCGAGATCCTGCCTACCCGATACTGGGAATTTTAAACATGGCAAATTAGCTCGGGAGGGTGATTTTGATCTTGACGGGATTTGTTAAAAATCAAAAACTTCAGAGTCCCAATTACGGCGTTTTCGGAAACTTGTCGCAATTCGGGGCGACCGGGACTCCTTCAAAATATGTCTTCTTCCAAATATTTAATCATTTTTGATAATTGTTGAACAACACCTGCTGTTGTTTCAGAACAAACCACGGCTTCACAATCTCAATCACAAAAAGCCGCTGCTCCACCGCAACAAGTTGTTGCGCTTCTGTTTGTTCAGCTTCTTCACCAACGCCGACGATGACGCTATGCCACCGCCGCCACCACCGCTGTTGTTGTGCAGCTGCTGTGCTATCGACGAACGCGTCGAGCCGGACGAGCAGTTCAACACTGCTGCCATGTTGTCAGGAGAACGTTTGCGCAGCACACAGGCCAGCATGGGCGAGCTGGGATCGGGCGCAACAGCGTAGAACGGATTGCAGTGGTCCGGAAACAGGAACTCGTCTTGAGGGAAAAAAACAAGGGAATTCAAGATTGGACATTTTCAATTTTAAGATCGAGAGTCCATTTTCAAGGACTGTTGCCATTCAAGGACGTATGGAAGTTAGAGCTCACGCCGTAGGGGAAACGGGAAACAAAATATTTTTGTTCAAAAATTTCATGGAAAAGGTGTTTCTAAAATTGATTGAGCCACCCACTTCCGTCCGGCAACAACTGGACCAAGCAGTAGTTGGAACTGTCGGACGGGTCCAGCAAGTGTTTGTCCAATGCGCGCTCGATGAGCTGCGGCATTCGATCACCGTTCACCACTTTAATGCACTGCAAAAATGTTTAAATTCATAATAAAATTAGCAATTTTTAAAAATGCCCTCTCCCGCCTTGTAGTTGATTGTTGCCGCGTTCAGTTCGCCCTGCAGCGTGTCGTCCAGCCCAACGCGAACCAAGTGGAAGTTCTGCTCCTCGCGCGGACAGTTGCTCACCGAAATTGAGGAGGGCGAAGCACCGCCGAACATCTTTCCAGAAAAATTAAAAGAATTTTTTTGTAAAAACCACACAACCACCTTGCTGCCCCCACTGCTCACTGCGCCCATTGAGGACCGCGACGAGGTGGAGCTGACCGATTTCTGAAAAGAATGGTTTATCAAATTATACACACAGTTGCTAATTTGCAAGGCAAACCATCCATCCTTTCCAAATGCCCCTCAGGGGGAAAAAATTCATTTCGTTTAAAAATGGAATGCCAAAATGCTGTGGGGGCATCAAATTTATCAAATTTTTGGGCAAATTGACATCAAACAATTCTAAATTTAGGAAACTCCCAAAAACGTTTCAGATTGAGCAGTTTCAACACCAACACCACGCATTACTCGCTCAGCTCGCAGCACCTGACTGAACTGCTGAATTCGGCGAAGACCCACGCCGCCAGCACTGCTGCCGGTGCTCTCGTTGTGCGATCGCCGCAGGCCATTCTGCTGCTCTACGCCGCCCATGCCTTCGGGGGGGGGGGCAAAATTTTGATGTGACATAACCATTTTTGCAATTCAAAATCCACGTAGGGGAATCTCGATTCGAGACTCCTTCCCCAAACAATGCCAAAAATTGTTCGCACAAAAAAAAATTCCCACTTGTCAACGGTGACATCATCATGCCACCGGTGCTGTAATTATTTTTATGCTGATGACGGCACTTTGGCGGCGGAGTGGGGGCGGCGGCGGTGAATCGGCCGGCTGAGGAGTTGAAGGAAGAGCCTGGAAAGCAACAAATAGAAAGCATAATGTGCTTGATAATTGATAACAAATACAACAGGGACTTCTAAAAGCCAACGTAAAYCTCGAGAGAGAAAAAACAAGATTCGAGAAACTCGGAAGATCTCGAGTCGAGGTATTGAGTTTTGTGCCGGGTTCTAACTCGGGCCCTTACACCTAAAACTTAAAAATATACCGGTTCGGGAAGCTCGAAAGAAAAAACTCCCAATACGAAAAAGTGACAAAATCTCGTCACAACCCGGCCTCTAAACATCATTCAATCGAGGATAAATTTGAGTTCGTCAACACTCATTACCCGGAGAGGAGGAGCTGATCTGTTGACGAGCAAAGTCGGAAGCGGTGACACCAAAGTACGCTGCTGTCGACACTGGGTCAGAAGTGGAAGACAGCGGAGTAGAGCCACCGCAATTTTGGCGCTAATTGGGTAATTAAATTTTTAATTAGAAAAATCGAATTCATATTTTTGACAAATTAAGTCACAATGAATGTGTGAGATCGGCTTAACCGTCATTTTTTTTTTATTTTCTATTCAATTTTAATCGAAAAAACGATCGCTCGGTCCTTCTGGGCCGATCCCCGGATGTTCGTTCACCCGGTCAATAAAAAATTCCTCAAATTTTTTATGCAAATGATGATCATTGACCACTCTAATTTTTGATTATTTATTGCAGCACAACAAAAGAGCCTGAAATGAGGAGCAAAGCAAGAGCAGTAAGCAGCTTTTTCATCATCCATTTTATGAAGCCGCATAATCATAACACATTTTTCATGGGTAATAAGAAAGAAGAGGGGGATAGAGAGGAGGAGGAGTAGGAGATCCTGGACGAGCAGAAGAGGAGGGGGGAAGGAACCGGTTGACGGCCGGCGACGCAAATTTTTGAGGATTTATATAAAAAGAAAAATTATCAGCAGTCAGACGGGGGGGGGGGGTAAATGCCGAAAAGAATGATGATAATGTTGGCGCGTCAAAAATGTACGGAAAATCGAAATAAAATAGACTTAACCCAGAAGCGGAACCGCAAAAAAACAAACAGTGAAAATGCGAAAAAAAGGTCCAAGACACAAAGCGGAATAACTGCTAAACTTCTGAGCCATCAAAACCCACCGTAAAATGTGGGAAAATGTGACAAAGCGCAAAGCGAAGAAACTGTGCAAGGATTAACCGAAACCTTTTGGGGAAATGCCGGAGGCTTCCGGCATGCCATAGGGTCGAATCGAAGAAAAAATTCCAAAGCATAAATGCGAAAAAAAGAGTTGATTATATTCAAAACGAAATTGCGCCCAAGAATCACAAAAAAAAAAATTCTCATCGCAAAGCGAAGAAAAAAAACCAATAAAATTGAATTAACAAAAAAATGTTGAAAAAATCAAATTTTTCTGACGGGGGAAATTCATTTGGTTTCCCTTCGGGGGAATGAATGAATTATTTTGGTCGCAAATTCATCAGAAAAAAAAAATTGAACAAATTGAATTGTACAAATGCTGTCTCTTATACACATCTAGATGTGTATAAGAGACAGTCAAAAAGTGCCAAATAAGCATTTATTTTTCAAAAAACGCTAAAATCGGCATTTGTAGGCACTAAAGAGTCGCTCTAAAAATTTGTTCGGACTAAATGCAATTTTTGGGGCTTAATTAACTCTTCAAAGCGTCTTCGCAAAAAAACAAAAAAAGGGCAAATGCCTTAAAATCATCCGCACTTTCTAAACATTAAAGCCCTTTTCAGTTTTACGCAAAAACGGCATTTTCCCAGCAAAGTTCAAAAGTTTGGTGCCTAGCAGACATTTATTGGGTGGTAAATAATGCGAATGCCGGCGCCGACCTTTTGCGCGGAGACCACCCATTCATTATGGGCTGTCTCTTATACACATCTAGATGTGTATAAGAGACAGAATGACGACTGACTAATGCAAAACGACGACGACGAAAATGGAGAGAAATCTCGTCGAGATATTTTTGAAATCTAAATCAAATCGCGATGGAGACGAAATTTCCCGAGATTTCATTTTTTGTTTTCTGTCCAACAACAAAAACATTCCCACCACAAATTCGACTCCGCCGGCGGCGCCGTTGTGGCAGCCGCTGCTCGCGCTCGTTGTTGCTGATGTCGCCGCAAGACGGCCGCCACCAGCAAAGCGTGACGACGACGGCAACAGCTGCTGGGCATTGAACTCGCTTCCTCAAAAATTGCCAAAAACATTTTTTGATATCGACCGGCCGTCCCAACCAAAAGTTAATAATAATGACGATTTGGCTACACGGGTTTTTCCAATAATTTCTACACACGCACCACATTGTGCAAACGACGACGTTGTTTTGGGGGTGGACGACTGCTGTTGATGATGATGGCAAGACGGTGGCACACTGCCTCCGGCGGCAACGGAACGCGCGGGCGACGGAGACGCGTTGCCACGGCGTGCTGCCGCACCAGTGCCGCCGGCGCTGGGCCGTCGTGCAGCCGCGCGATGTGTTTTCTTTGCGCCCTGACTTTGGCTGCGTCCACCGCCGCCGCCGCCGSTACTCAATGCGCCAGCGGCTYTTGTGGTGGTGCCGCCACCGGAGATGACACCGCCGCTGCCCCGAGGCGGTTTTTCGGGGGAGGAGACYCCAAAKCCGACGACGCCGCCACCGATGGAGGAAGAACTGCCACAATAACTGTCCACCAAATCCATGCCAACGCTGTTGTCCATGCAGCACACGGAACCGCGTCGAACGCCTTGAGAATGACGGCGGAAAGTGTTTTAAAACAAATCCGTAAAAAATTCACCATTGATTTGCAGTTGCTGTTGGGGACTGATAACGCCAATGCCTTCAGGCGAAAATTGTTGTTGTTGTTGTAGCTGCTGTTGTTGTTGATTGTCAAGATCCTTTGAACCTAAATTTTAAAAAAATGTTGAGTAAAATTTTCGACAAAAAAAAAACACCTCCGGAGGAAAGAACGGAAAAAAATCGGCCCAACGAGTGAATGTAGAGACCGTCGCGCACCCCGCGGCGTCGCACCACGACCGCTGCTGCCGTCTCCTCCGGTGTCGGTGCCGACGAATGTTGGTGGTGGTTCATCAACGGCTCCAGCTCGAGCGAACGCGCAAAACTGTGGATTGTTAAGTATTAAATTCAATAAAGTTTTAAAAATTTTATTTGTTTTATTTTTTGAAATAGTCAAGACAGATGGAGCAACACAAAAACAGCAAAATTCAAAAATTTAAAAATGGTCAAATCTATAATCAAAATTCAGAAAAAAATTGTTTTTAACAGTATTACCCAGAGTTGTACCGTAACGCGACAGAAAAAGTGTCGGGCCGGGTTCGTGGAAAAATGTTCGATTCGAAACAAGAAAAAGGCCGGGTTCCGGGATTTTTAGTTTAGCAGATCATTAAAAGCATCGTTTTTTTGAGCCGGTCAAGTCAATGTTACGACTTGGGAAAGCCAAAAAAACCARTCTGATTGCATTTCGAGTAGCAAAAAGTGTCCCAGTCCGGCTTTCAGGGTTTAGCCGGCCATGAGTCCCGGATAACCCAACGCAACCCGGGTATTCCGGATTAATAATTTTTGCTTAAAATCTTGACTCTGTTTCATCAACAAAAAAAAATGTTTCAGCAATGTTATTGGTCGGTCGTCCCCGCTCATTGAGTTGACATGGAAACTTTTTGACTGACTGACTGACCACTCCTTCTCGTTCAGTGCCGGCAAAAAGTGGAACCAAACGCAGAACGCCTGGTCCAATTGGATGGTGTAGGAACGGGCGGCGGACTGGAACAGACGAATTTCGGCCAGTACCTCGAACTCCTTGCGCCGCTTCTCAAAGTTGAACAGCCCTTCCGGCGTCAGGTCCGGGTAAAGCTGAGAGAGGGGCACAAATGCGGGGCGGGTGTTTTTCAAAATATACCAAATAAATGCCCGGCCAAAAATTTCACAAAAAAAAACTACAAAAATTCATGGACAGCTCAGCCCTCCCCCATCCCGCCCACCGCTCCCTTTTACGCTGGTGCGTACCTGGTCCAACTTTTCCAAGTCGGTCAGAAAAGTGCCGAGCCATGGGACGGTGCCCTGCTGTTGATGGTGTTGTTCAACACCGCCGTCCACCATCGTCAGGTTCAGGTCGCTTTTGGTCCGACGAAAAGCTAAAAGCAAAACAAAAAATATTTCGTGCAGTGCAGGCATTCCGGAAAATTTCTTCGGCGCCAGTATTCTGGTTTCCATATAGTTTTTGGTGCAAGAATTGCTTAAACTGTTTTAGTGCCCAGAAATTTAGACCAAAAACGATCTGTATATTTAAGTATTGATCAGACAGATCAGATCAGGTCATGACTCATCAACAAAAAGAGGAAATTCTTGTTGCTCATTCCCCCAGATGCGCTCACCTTCCCCTCCGGCTCCGCCGTTCATTGTGCTGCCGCCCCCAATCTTTGCGGGCGACACTTTGGCAGTGCCCTCCGTCTCCAGAATGTGCCGTGCCCTCTGTTTTCCGCTGTTGTCCTCCTCGTCCAGCTCGAAGATGGACTTCAGCTCGTTCAGCAGGGCCAAATGACGCCGAAAATTAAAAAATATGATTTTTTAATTGAAAATTCATTTATCTATTATATTTATATAAAATTTAGAATTATGCCAAAAAATTCTAATTTATTTTACTTGGACACCATGGCCCAGCACTGCTTCAGCCTAAACACCGGCTCGGACTGCAGCGACGAGATGATCGCTTTGAGGGCGGAGAAGTTCTTCAGCGTGCGCAGCTCACGTGCCACCTTTGCAAAAAAGTAGAAATAGAAGCAAAAAAATCAGACAAAAAATTTAAATAGAAATAAAATTAAAAAAACGTTTAAAAATTATACAAAATATTTTGGATACAAAAAGTGCCCATGTGCCCGCCTACCGCGGCACCGTTTTGGAACCGGAAAGAGATAAGAATCGCCGCTCCCTTCGAGACTTTGTGGCACCGTATGCAAAAACAAATGGAATCGGAGAAAACATTGTGCCATCGATTGGGAATGAATAACAACGGACAGGAACAGGTCGCGTCGCGCCGCGTTCACGCGCGAGACGGCATTTTTTTGGTGGGGAAATGTCCGGCCGACAAGGGCGTAGCCAGGATTTTTTTTCAGGGGGGGCTGAGTCAAGAAAAAATCGATTTTTAGGGGTGCATTTTTGGGTTTTATTGCATTTTTCTTAAAGAATTTTTACCCCAAAAAGTTGGATTTTTAGGGGTGCAATTTTGGGTTTTATTGCATTTTTCTTAAGCAATTTTTCGTGGAGGGGGAGGCGGTGCCGATAGGCGCCGCCGAGAAAAATTTTTGAATTTTTGATTCAATTTGTTAAGAGATTTGCACCAAAAATTTAAAAAATGTGATAATTTTTAAAAAAATTTTTAGAATGGGAGAGCCCGGCGGTGCCGATAGGCGCCGCCGGGAAAAATTTTGACGATTTTAAAAGCGATTTGTAAAGAAAATTGGTCAAATAAATGACCAATTTTGCAAAACAATAGGGTCCCCCCTATGGATTTTTTTTTCACAAATTTCATTTCGGGGGGGGGCTGCAGCCCCCTCAGCCCCCCCCCTGGCTACGCCCTTGCCGGCCGAATAAAAATTACAAAAAAAAATTCAACCAAAACATTCTCTGAAACTCCCCCCCCCCACTGACCTCCACCCATTTCTCGACAATGCGCGCGCGTTGCTCCGCACGGCACTCGGGCAGCACAATGCTGGTCATCACACGTTCGGACACCGCGTTAAACTATTAGGGAATATAAAAAACATTACTACGGAATAATTCGTTTTAAATCATATAATTTGTAAAAAAAAAAATTTGTTTTTTTTAATTCAAACATTTTCCACAAGAAAAACATCAAAAATTAAGAATTTTAAGGGAATTCGTAACCCGACAGACCCTCTTTTTGTATTGTTTATAGGAAATTTGACAACATAATGGACGCATTTTGAACCTGGTCAATGGTTGCACGGACGCTGTACACCGGGCCGTTGCCGGTTTTGTGACGACGCCCCCAAATGGCACCCTGTGAAAATTGCTTTATATTCTTTCGATCATTCTGCCAAAATTGGATTCCCGGGTTTTTGATCAATTTCCGGGTTTCACAAAATTTGCCCAAAACTCAAACAAAATTTTGAATAAAATTTGTCAGTTTTCGCGATCCTTTGACCAAACAAATGACAATTTTTCTCTGTAAAATTTCACGACTTCGCCATCATAATCGATTGGGTTTTCGATAAAATTTCCCGAATTTTGCTATAAATTTTGTTCAAACCCAACAAAAAAAATTTCCATTTTCGTCATTTAAAATTCCCCGAATTTTTCGCAGCCGCCGCTCGCCTGGCACTGGTAGGGTCGAAGCTCACGAAAAAACACCGCGTCCCAGAAGGTCAGCTGCTCAGCAATCTGCGGCACATTGTCCGTGCCCGGGTCGAACATTTGCGCGCGCTCTTGCGCTGCGGCGAGCGCGCGCGCGTACCGCTCGTCCTCGTCCACCAACGCCGCCGAATGGGCTGAACTGCTCGGCATCGACGACTGCAAAAAATTTTCTTTTTTGTTTACACATTTTTATAATTTAAATGTTTAATTGCGGATTTTGTTTTTTGTAATTTATACATCTAACCAAACTCAAAAAAAAAATTTGGTACCAAAAAGTTTGGCTTGGTTCGGGGTAACCCTACATTTCGCCAACTGTACATTTTGCCAACCCAGCAAAAATGTTACGTTTTGCCAACTCAGCAAAAATATTACGTTTTGCCAACATTACGTTTTGCCAACTGTACATTTTTGCCAACTTTACGTCTTTGGATGAATTTGAGCATTTTTGAAATGTTTTTAAGGCCAAAAGATTCCGAAAAAATTTTGAAATCGAAAAACCTTCGAATTCGGGTCAGGAGTTCGAAACTGATCGAAATTTGAGTTCTTGATGAGTTGGCAAAATGTACAATTTTGCTGGGTTGGCAAAACGTATATTTTTGCTGAGTTGGCAAAAAGTAACATTTTTGCTGGGTTGGCGAAATGTAACGTTGGCAAAACGTAAGGTTGGCAAAATGTACAGTTGGCAAAAAGTAGGGACACCTTGGTTCGGCGTTTGCAATTAATTTGTGCAAATTTTTGTGCCATTTTTTCAAAAGTTCCAACCGATGAAGAGGACGATGGCGCTGCCGGGTCATAGCCGGTGATGGCGAACGAATAGCGCCCGATGGAGGGCAGTTGGGCTAAAAATTTGTGCTTTTTTTTGGCATTAAAAATATTCTATTTTTATCACTTACAAAGACTTTCTAAACTGTAGCCAAATTGGGTACTTTCTGTCTCTTATACACATCTAGATGTGTATAAGAGACAGAAAATATTCTATTTTTATCACTTACAAAGACTTTCTAAACTGTAGCCAAATTGGGTACTTTTGACGGAAATTCGAGGCGTTCCGATGCCTGCCATTACCCCTGTCTCTTATACACATCTAGATGTGTATAAGAGGCAGCAATGCGCCAGCGGCTATTGTGGTGGTGCCGCCACCGGAGATGACACCGCCGCTGCCCCGAGGCGGTTTTTCGGGGGAGGAGACACCAAAACCGA
>MEIZ01000110.1:7904-20220 GCA_001723225.1 Globodera ellingtonae | reverse complement strand
TCTTAATCATAACCAGTTGGTTCAATGTTTCTTAATCATAACCAGTTGGTTCAATGTTTCTTAATCATAACCAGTTGGTTCAATGTTTCTTAATCATAAACCAACTGGTTATGATTAAGAAACATTAAACCAACTGGTTATGATTAAGAAACATTAAACCAACTGGTTATGATTAAGAAACATTAAACCAACTTGTTATGTTTAAGAAACATTAAACCAACTGGCCAATTTCAAATTATGCCACCAAATCCACCGCGGCAATGAAAGCCACAAAATTTTTGAAGGCAATATAAACAACTCAGTGATTAGTGGTATTAAATCATTTTCTCGTTCGTTTCATTAATAACAATGTCTATTGCAAAAATTATGAAAATTGCGGAAATCAATTCCTACATTAAGTGAAAATAATTGTTTTAGCACAAATGTTGACATTGCTTTTTATTTTCTTTATAAATCATATGGACAATTCCGCCGTTTGTGCATCGCCGCCTTTCCAACGGGATTTGACCAATCCGGGCAACAATGTCCAAATATTTGCTCAACTTATTGATGGCATTGACCAAAAGTTTCTTCAGTCTATTGGCGACAAAATGTCGTTTAACTTTACATTTGTTAAATATGCGTCTGAACTTGCCAATTTTCGAGTGATCGAGCACAACGAGGAAAACGGCCGACTTTCAAGGCCGATTCAGGCGACTTCCACAGAGATGAATTTGTTGGATTTAAACATTATTCCAATAATGTAGACAATATTATTGCCAACGAATTTAACAAAAACATTTTCTGCCGTAGAAAGCCAATCCCCAAAACGGTGGTGGACCAACTTATGCAGCTGATTTTCTCTTTTGCCGCGCGGATTCTCCTTTGTGTGATGTCGGTTTTTGGAAATAAAAAATGTGAATAATAAATAAAAAATATTTAATTTAGTTCTCGAAATCATTATTTATCTAATGTCATTGGCGAACACTTTTATCGGCCTACAAAATTTTGGTTGCACGAACCGACAATAATGAAGATGGGTATGATTTAACATAGTGGCCTCGGGAATGGTCTCCCCGGTGCCCCCGGTGAACGATCACTCCTCTCCGTGAATCATCAAATTTAAGAGATGACCTATTTTCTCATGTTTTGAGGAAACCTTTTTAACGGAGTCTGGGCTGTCTAAAATACTAAAAATTTTAGAATATTTCCATTTCAAATTGTTCAAATTGATGAGTATGGGCATCATTTGTGGGCTGAGGTAATGAATCAGAACATATCCGAAAACACTTCAGCAAATGCTTGTTAAATAAAATGAAACTTTAGAAAGGCTGAGCCATCACCCTTCGCTCTCTGACTTAATATTTGAAGGCAATCAAAGCATTGAGAAGCAGGTGGACGCGGCGAGATCTGCTCGGCATTTTGCGCACAAGCGACACAAGCAGTACATCATCCAGGATGCGGTGGTAATGCTCATCCTCTCGGACGACTCCGACGCGGACATTCTCGACTTGATGTCTCATCTTGGACTCCAAGTTGAAGGCTACGCAGGACAATTTAAAGATTTGGAAGAAAATATTAATGCTTCGATGAATGCTTGGCAAACTCCCGTCCCTCCCCCTTGGTCGCTTTTTGTTATGGGAAAATTTTATGATTCACCGATTATCATCCCATAAAAATTGATCCCAGCTGAGCTTTTGTTATTTTCCTGTTGTTATTTTATAAGGTTGTTATGAATAAATATGTATGGCAATTTAAAAGAAGTATTTTTTTAGTATACTTAATGCGTTTTTTAACAAAGTTTTATGGTTTAGAAGTAAAAACTTCGGGTTTTTTAAATGCAAAATTGTTTTTAATTTGACTTAATTTTCGAAAATCTTGTTCGAGTTCAGGTCCGGGGTTCGAAATTTGTCGGAATGGATGTCAGATTCGGATTCTACGCAACCGAAAACCCCTAAAAAACCTTTTTATCGTTTTGAAATTTTACTAATTTTTGAAATTCGACATTTCGTCGTTTTTGGCTGAGTCGACATTTCGTGGCTTCGACGTTTCGTGGCTTCGACATTTCGTGGCTTCGACATTTCGTGGCTTCGACATTATGTTAGCGCGCCTTTTTTTTGGGTTCACTAATTCTTTATATTGCCATTTCTACTCCGTAAACAATTGAATTGTTTTGTTTTCTCATTATTACAAACGTTTTCGTGCATTTTTTGAAGATTTTAACCTTTTTGGGTTCATGCATAAATTATTTTTCACGTTTCTGAAATTTCAAAAAATGTTCGAATTCGGGTTCGGGGTTCGCAATTCACAAAGAAAAAAATGCATTCTGAATTTTTAAAAATTTTAGCCACTACCGCAATTCTTCCCATTGCCATTTGCTCACAAATGAACCTCCGCCAGCAGTGCACACGTTCTTGAAGCAGTACTTTATTTCCAAGCTTTATAGAAAATCATTGAAGCAGTACATGATTTCAATGTTTGGCAACAAAGTCTACTGCGCATTCGTCCATTTTGAATAGAATTGCAACGGCGTTTAGAGGAGCACTACTGGCTCATCCGTTACACAAAATTTTGTCAATACGTCTCGTGGAGAATGGAGAAGGAATGCGGGAAAGCGCCGCACATAGAGCCCGAATATTCGAGCCCCAGAAACTAAAACACGCCTTATCGGCATAGGTTTTAATAATATTCCCTAATAAAATTTTGAATTTTTGACTCAATTTTGTTATGAAAAATGGTCCAAAAACTGCAGAAATTAGTCAACTTTAGAGTTTTAGTGGCAGCCCGGCGGTGCCGATAGGTGCCGACAGGAGAATTTGAAGTTATAAACTTTGTATAAAATTTCGCCAAAGTCAAACCGTTTTATCATTTAAATTCCCGTTAAAAGTAGTTTCTTAAATTAACAGGTCCGACGGCGCCGATAGACGCCGTCGGGAAAATTTAAAAAATTGTGTTTGGATTTGTTAAGAAATTTGCTCTAAATTTTTGAAAATTGAACCAAAAATTGACAAACTTATTTACCAAAAAATTACGAAATATGTGTTAAAATTCAAAATTTAAATAGAATTTATTTTTCTAATATTTAAAATGCTCAATTTTTATTTTGAAGTAATCATTTCGAAATGAAATTGTTCGATGAGCCATTGTGGAATTACGCAAAAGCAATTCAAATTGACTCTCACGAATGCAATCAATCTTTTCATTTAACGAAACCTACGAAAATACGATGAGCATAATTAAGATTAAGTAATATTTAAAGAAAAAATGATGTGGATGGTTTTAAGCTGTTTTACAACTTGCTGATGCATTGAGTAAAATTGTTGTTAATTTTGAATTGAACTCCGACAAAAAGACCTAATCTTCAATGGCTGGTGATATAACAAGGCTGAATGAATTTAATGTTTTGCGTTAAATTATTTATGACCTTAACGATTTCGAAAATTATAAAAAATTAGAGGATTTTAAAAGAAGCAATTTATCATTAAATGAGCTTTCGATGCTATTAAAGCAAATAACCGAGGAGTACATGAACAAAATTGAGTTTATACAACTGAAGAGAATTCCGCTGTTTGCGAATCGCATAGCTTTCAAATTGTTTTTTATTATTGGCAATTCGTTTGTCTTTGCAAATTGAGCAAAATGATTTAGCTGAAGAATATTTGAGGACATTTTTATTTGCCTTCAATCAATATCATCAAGCATAGAACAATGGTAAATAATGAATATTTATCAGATAATTTTATTTTATTTTATTTTGGATTTAAAATCAGGAACATAAACAAAATAGTGGAAGTAAATATTCCAACTTGGAAATTGCCGTATTTCGTTTATTTGGAAAATAGAAAAGAGTTAGTACAGGAGAATGCCTTAGGTCAGTAAGTGTTTTTAATTCAGTTAAAAATTCGAATTTATTTGTTATTTGACTTTATTATAATTAATTCTTTTCAACACCGAATATTCACTGACAATATATGAAATCATAAAAATGGTCAATATTCTTGGCGAAATAAACGGCGGTCAAATTTGGATCAGCCCATCGGACCAGGGTTTCTATTTTCCCCGGAAACGTGGGATTTACCACGTTTTGGGTCAGGAGTCCGAGTTCAGAGAACGCTCGCAATACAAACATTCTTTTTTTGCTTTTTATTGATTGATTTTTGATGAACCTTCCCCCTCCCTTAGAGCATTTTTTAAAATTTTAATCCTGATCATTCATTTTTTGTTCCCATTTTTCAGCCTAAAGAGAATTTGTTAAAAATTTAGGCGATCATTGTGTCCAATTCAACCTCGGTCGATTTGCAGGAGCGACATTTGCCGCTTTCATCAAAAGGGATAGAGCGAGGCGTGGAGAGGCGTGGGCCGCTGATTGTAATTCCGGTAGATGTGATACCAATGTCGGCTTCACCGAGGGAGACCTCGCTTGTCGCTCATGCCATTTTATTTTTGGGGCGTAGGAATATGGCAAATTCTTCGAATATGGAATTTTGAAATTTTTGAAGAATGATCGACAATTTGATGGGGTAATCACACCTGGCACCTAGTTTCCTTCGAGGCTCCGCCCACTTTGGGTGGTGATGGAAAATCGGGGGTGAGCCCCCTTCCCCTGCTTTACCCAAAAAACCAAAATACTCAACTTATTGCAACAATGAATAACATGACAGTTTATCTCATTCTGCAAACCTTTCTAACCACGGCCACATATATCTAACAATGCATTTGGGAATTCTCTCATTCTCGTATTGTCTCGAGATCACTTCGTGACATATATCGCGGAGTGATCGTGGGTTGATCTTAAAGCTGTTTTGTTTACAACAAAACAAAAGATTTATAACGATTACCTGGACAGTAATGTCTTCGGAGTTATATAGCCCGAGACGCTCCCGGATCATATAAAGTTCGTTTTGGGGTTTTTTGCCACGTTTTTTCCACGGTTTAGCCTCGAATGGACTTTCTCTCAATTTATTACATATATTTTAAAAATTTGTAAACATTTCGCCAAATTTGGACCAATTTTCTTAACAAATTACATCAAAAAACTCAAAAATTTCCCGGCGGCGCCTATCGGCACCGCCGAACCCCTCCACCTCCCCTAATTTGTAAAAGTGAAGCAGAATTCGCAAAAAAATTTGCATTTTTTAAAACTCTTTAACAAAAATGCAATAAAAAGGTAAAAACACACCCCCTAAAAATCGATTTTTCCCTCCAACTGCCCCCCTCCGAAAAAAATTTCTGGCTATGGGCCTGGCATAATTACTTCCTTTCACAGCCAAAATAAAGGATAAAACTCACCCCCCTAAAAACAACTTTTTATGGGAACGCAACTTTGAATGCCTTGATTCTTCTATACTGAAACCAAAAAGCTTATTTTCCTAAAATGTACCGCCATTTTGTTACAGAAATGCCAGGAACCAAGTAAAAACCCCGTCATCCCACTCTCGACTTCTGCTCCGATGGATCGGACTTATGCTGGTATTTCGCATATTTGTTTCGTGCTGGATGCAAGAATTCAATTTAATCTAAAAATTTGAAGAACGTATTTCTACGTACATAATATTAGAAACCGGCATTTTGAAAAATCCTGGACCTGGATTTTAGGAAGGTGCGTGGACCTGATTTCCTGGAGAAAAAATCAAGGTCCATGAAAATCCAGGGGTTGAGGCTCCAATGGACCTGGAGCACCACGCACACCGTCTCCTACTTTCTGAATGGGACACGAAATGGTTTGTTTCTTTTTGAAAAATAGTCGTTTCCATTTTAGACTATCGTGACCAGCGTGTTCCTGCCACAAGCGCTCTACACCCGGCTGTCACTTTGCGCTCAACGGGGGGGGGGGAGTGGAAATTCGAATGGGCGATCTGCCGCGCCCAATTTGATCGAATATTGATTGATCGGATCGGGTTTTGTGTGTGTGTCATGTCTCAGTCTGCCCTCCCCTATCAACACAATTCTGTGACAAATTTTTGGTGTGTGATAAGGCGGTGAGCTTTGTTTTGAATTGCAATAATTTTGCCAAATTAATGCTTTAAGGTAGCTGAGAAAGTTGCTGTTCTTGCAGGGCTGTCGATTGCGACCACCACCGCTTTCTTCACCATCAACAACGCCTGTTTGACGTAAGTGACAGCATTTAAAAAATCAAAAATTTTGTTCTTCCCTTTTTAGCATCCCTTTCACTGTTAGAATCTTTTTTCTAAAATTGATTTAAATCATTTGTGTCTCGAATTTTCAGTTTTGTTCGGTCTTTAAGGTAATGTCGTAATAATGTTTTAAAGCAATATTTTTTTACGCTTTAGATACGTCGATCGAAGTGTCATCAAATTTCTCAAAGCATCCCCCGACTTACGACTAATGGTGAGCCTTGAATTCTAGAGTCCGGGTTTGGGGATTGCCATTCCGGCTAACAACAAGGTTTACTATATGTGTAATGGGCACAGAGAAAGTTTAGTCTTCCGGTTGGGGTTTTTTGAAACAACTTTCAAGGAATTGACTCAATCGTCATTTAACGATAACTTTACTTAAATAACCGTATAATTTAGCAAAAAAGCAACAAAAACAAACCGTCAAACAATTCTCGTAGTTTTGTTGGAGCGCTCAAAGTCGGCATACTTCTTCCAGTACCCGTAGCAGTAGGGGTAACTTCGTAAAAACCCGTCAAACGCATTGCGCGCCTGTTCTCATCGTTCTAAACAAAAATTTGTTCAGCAAAACAACTACCAAAATGAGTGTCGGTAAAACAAGGTTAAGTAAGGCAAATCGAATTCTCAAAGTATTGAGAAGGGCTAACCCAACCAAGCCTTAGAACTCCTAAAAAATCGCGAAAAAGCGGTAGAGAGGGAGAGGGAGCATGGCTGAAGAGTACCCGCACCCCGCTTCAAATGCAAATTAGGGGAATTTGTGTCAAATTTTGATCAATTTATTAAACAAATATTCTGGGACAGTGTCACAAAAAAATTATTTTTTCGAATAATGGGGGGGGGGGACAAAGCACAGTATTACCGTTTTTTCGGTTCGGTACCCGAAAATTTTTCAAGGAATCAACAACACTAATGCTGGTATTTCGCATTTTATAGAATTTGTTTTCGTGCTTAAAGCAAGAATTCAATTTAACCTAAAATGATAATTTTAATTAATTTAATCAACAGCATCGAATTCAATGGTTCTAAAACTCTTCTCAAATTAAACAAAATAAAGCAATATTGGAAGAAAAGCTGGTAATAGTCGGGCTGGTCCCCTTCCCGCCCCCGATTTTTTGAAAAAATACATGTTGCCGTCCGCCACAACAAAACTCCCTCGATATTCCTATACACCCTATTTACCAAATCAATTTGCGCTCTTAACAATAAATCCCGTCCCTCATGTTCACCCCCTTTTTTCGGCTTCTGTTGATTCAACAATTTGGGGTTTTTGGTTTATTCAATTTCGGGGGTTCATTTAATTCAAATTTCCCACCAATCATTGCCTCATCCATTAACCATGTGATCACCTAAATCCGCGGTGATCACTTTCAATTTTTGTTCCGCATTTCCCCGGTTTTTCGTGACCAGCGTGTTCCTGCCACAAGCGCTCTACACCCGGTTGTCACTTTGCGCTCAACGGGGGGGGCAAAGTGGAAATTCGAATGGGCGATGTGCCGCGCCCAATTTGATCGAATATTGATTGATCGGATCGGGTTTTGTGTGTGTGTCATGTCTCAGTCTGCCCTCTCCTATCAACACAATTCTGTGACAAATTTTTGGTGTGTGAGCGGGTGGCATTGTTCCGCTGAAAGTTCGCATATTTGTGGGCGGCGCTTTTTCGTGTGTTTTCGGATATGTTCTGATTCATTACCTCAGCCCACAAATGAAGCCCATACTCATCAATTTGAACAATTTGAAATGGAAATATTCTAAAAGTCCAGAAGCATCTCAAAAGACCACACCCGGAAATCCGTATTTCAAAAAAAAATCCTCATTAGCCTTTCCAAAAACCACATAATGAGCAGGGTTCGCAGATGAAACTTTTCAAAAACCTCATTTGGTAGGCAAAAAAGCCTCATTTGGGACTAAAAAGCATCATTTTTTAAAAACCTTTGTTTAACCGGTAAATAGTGAATGTAAAATGTTCAAATTCCATATTTTTGATTATCCATGATCGATTTAAGCAATTTTTTGTTTGAAACCCATACAATCCGAAAGCCATTTTGTTGTCGACGCGATCAAAGCCTGAAAAATGCAAGCCCAAAAATTTGTGACCATTTAAAGAGACAAACCCCCGCTAAATTTATAAAAAAAACGCGGCCAGTCCAGAAGGAATGGCGCCGGCTGTGTTGGCAAACAAAAGCGCGTATTTGTAACGGCCGGCGTCCTCGTGTTTGAGCGCAATCAAGCTTGTCCCAAAGGCCGAAAGACCTACAAACGCGGCACAAAAAAATTGTGTAGCAATCGACGAAATAAGTCCAATGGAGAGGCATTTTACGTCAAAAATTATGATGTTTTCTGGTCGTAGAATCCGAATCCGGCCTGCGTTTCGACCGATTCCGAAGCCCGGACCTGAATTCGAACTTTTTTTTGAAAATGCCATTCTAGAATTTCTACCTTATATGGGTCTGGAACGAAACCGAGCAATTCATATACCTTCGACTCCTCTAAACCTAACGCACGAAAAGTTAGACAGTAAGGTGGAAAATAGCAGCCAAAGTACCACACACTCGACTACGGCGGGCCAGTAGGTGGGGCGAGACTCCGGGCTCCGGAAGAAGTCCGCGCGTGACCCGGCTGGGGGTCTCACGCGCGCCCGCTCCGCGGGTCCCCGCGCGCTCACCCCCAGTGGCGCTCGTCAGACTTCTTCCTCCGCCCTCCGTCGTCGCCCCACTACTTGCTCCGTCATCGCATGCTCGCTGTTGGCGGGCCGTTACACGGCCTTTCATTTGGTGAATTTAAGAAAAAATGGCATTTTCAAAAAAAAGTTCGAATTCAGGTCCGGGCTTCGGAATCGGTCGAAACGCAGGCCGGATTCGGATTCTACGACCAGAAAAACCTATAGAAACTAGTTATCTCGATTGAACACTAAATTTCTTTTTTTTTCAAAAAGGGGGGGGGAACCATCTAAATTATTTATTGTTACCTTTATTGACGAAACGGACAATCCGAAGAAAGTTGAAAAACGGTTGAAAGAAATGTGAGTTTAAGAGATAATACACATAATTGAGAAGGATCTGCCGGAGCAAACAAAGATCCATTTCGAACAAGTTCCGTACCCAAATTCGAACAATTTTTTTCGGAAATTCAAAATTTGCCAAAAATCAAACCCCAACCGGTTTAAATATTTTGGCCAAAAAGCTTTTTATTCTTCTAGTCTGAAAATGTGTTATTTGGTCCACAGATTACGAATTTGTCAATAGAAAATAAAAATTTAAAGCGGTTATTGAATTTTTGAATGTTTTCAAAATTAAAGAAGGAACGACTTTAAAAAACACCAAGGTCTTAAATCGAATTTCAGTTTCGTTTGTGACGACGTTCTGTTATCGAATTTCTCCAAAGCATGCGCCGATTTTTCGACTACAAAGGGACCAATCTTTCCATTGTAACAGCCACCAACCAAAACCGCAGTTGGCAAATCATTTGGCACCGAATTTGGCCTCTGATCAACGACAACATTTGCGGCATTGCTTTGGGTTCCTCCGAACTCGACCGTTTGCGCAATTCTCTCCGACCATTTTGCGAGATTTTCCAAAACTTCGAACGATTGACTACCTTGGTGATTTTCCCGCGTTCCCGGCCAATGACAGTGCCGGCGCTTCTGGACAAGCTTTGGCCAAATGGTTACACACGCCCCGCCGGGATGGCCTTCCGAAGGTGTTGCGATGCCAATTTGGGTCAACAGAAAGACTGAAAAGGGTGATTTTTTGAATTTGTTTTCTTGGACTTTCCGATTTAATTATTTATTCCATTTTAGGCATTTGAAAATTCAACTCCGGTCAATTTCATCATTTGGATTAAAAGAAAATGGGGAATTAGGGCATTAGAAGAAGAAGAACAACAAAAGTGAGAAATTGGTGTTGCGACGCTTTGACAATGACATTTGGCTTTTGGTTCGCTGTCCGATTGAGCGCGAGGAAGGCAAATGGGCAAAATGGGAGAAGGAGGCGGCTGAGTGGGATTGGCGTCATCAGTGGAATCGCATTCACGTTAACTTCAACGACAGTGCCATCGGCGACGGGTAAGGAAACTTTTCAGCCATTCCCGATATCCATTGTATTCTTTAATTTCTGTCTTAGATTTCTTATTTGAAGCCGCGACAAAGAAGGGAATAGCGCGTGATGGACTGACACATGGACAGTGATTGATCGGGGAGTGGCGATCATAGAGAGAGAGTTGTTGTTGTTGTCTGATGCTGTTATATGTAAAAAAATATGTGTTTCAATGTGAGAGAATGTGTCGGCGCTAAAATAATTTAATCCAATAATCTGAATTGAATCACTTACTCGAGCAGTTCAAGTCTCGAAAAAGTTGGTTACGATCTAATCCCTCCCCCCCCCCTTTTTTACTGATTGCATTAAAAGCAGGGCTTGTATGCACGCCATTAATGGGACAAAGAAACTCGGTAATAGTCGGGCTGGTCCCCCCCATTTTTTGAAAAAATACATTTTTTTTTTCAAAGTTGATAAAAAGGTGTTTTTAGGGGTTTTCGGGGGCGTAGAATCCGAATATGGCATCCATTTCGATCAATTCCGAGCCCCGGACGCTAATTCAAACAATTTTTCGAAAATTTACATTTTTTCAAAAGTTGTTCGAATTCGAGTCCGGGATTCGAAATTGGTCGAAATAAATGTCAGCTTCGGGTTCTACGCCCCCGAAAACCCCTAGAAACACCTTTTAATTGACTTTGAAAAGTATTTTTATTTTTTTTTAAATGGGGGGGACCCAGCCCGACTATTACCAGAAACTCAAATCGATAAAGCTAGAATCCCCTTAAGAGATTCTTTTATAAATTTTGGTTGATCTCTTAATGGTTCAGCGTTAGTGACGATCCCCCAATTTTCTATTAGTGTTTGGAAATTACAAATGCCGTCCCCGCCGAACGGAGTCGGGCCTTCCAATCTTCCACATTTCTTCCCCGAATTTCCCAATCTTTCACATTTCTTCCCTAAGTCATAACCTTCTTCATCGTGCTTTCCGCGGAAAAATTTTTGCAGATTCGTGCTCAGAATTTTTTTCAGGAGGGGGGGCCGATCCAACTTTCTTATTGACTAAACACACAGTTTAAGGTTACATATAGAATTAAACTTACTAAGAGCTTTTCTACCAATATTGCTTTATTTTGTTTAATTTGAGAAGAGTTTTAGAACAATTGAATTCCGATGCTGTTGATTAAATTAATAAAAAATAACATTTTAGGTTAAATTGGATTCTTGCTTTTAGCACGAAAACAAATTCTATAATATGCGAAATACCAGCATAAGTCCGATCAGAAATCATCGCCATAGGAGCAGAAGTCGAGAGCGGGATGACGGGTTTTTTTTTTTTTACTTCTTTCTTGGCATTTCTGTAGCAAAATGGGGGTGCATTTTTGTAAAATAAGTTTTTGCGTTTCGATGGCCAACATCACGTTTTGCCACTAATTTCCGCCCAAATTTGTGCGCCGCCCATTGTCGTAGAAGTGTCCGAAATCTTTTGAAAAAAATAAACTAAAATAAATTTCTTCAGAAATTCATTTGAACAAGCGATGCTTCAACAAGCGCTGAAAGCGGTTAAGGAGGACCAGTACGACTTTGACGCTTGGACTCGACTGCTGAAAATTGTGGAAAAAGTGGTATTCCATTTTGCTTTTCTATAATATTTTTAATGCAGCTGAGTTAGTGTTGTCGGTTCCTTGAAAATTTTTCGGGTACCGAACCGAAAAAACGGTAATACTGTGCTTTGCCCCCCCCCCATTTTTCGAAAACATTTTTTTTTTCAAAGTCGATAAAAAGGTCTTTCTAGAGGTATCCTGGGTCGTAGAATCCGAATCCACCCTTTATTTCGACCAATTCCGAACCCCGTACCTTAATTCGAACGTTTTGTGCAATAAAATAGATTTTTGGAAAATTTTGAATTTATTTTTTCGAAAAATGGGGGGGGGGACAAAGTACAGTATTACCGAAAAAACTAGGGTGAGTGCTTAACATTGATTCGGGTTGGAACCGACAACTTTATGAGAGCAGTAGTTAAGGATTTTAGAGGGGGGCATGACGGCCTGGACCGGTCTTCAAATAACTTTGCGGGTTTACATTTTGTATTGGGACTAGGTGCAAAAAGGTGGCTTTAATAGGCACTGTCTCAGAATATTTGTTAAATAAATTGATCAAAATTTCAATACTTTG
>MEIZ01000109.1:253340-266102 GCA_001723225.1 Globodera ellingtonae | reverse complement strand
AATTGTTTTCCCAAAAAATTTGATTTTAAAGGAGATATTGCATTTTCTTAAACTATTTTTTTTAAATTTAGATTTTTGGTAAACTTTTTAGAATTTTTATATCTTTGTTATAAAAATTGTATAACAAATCGATATTTGCCAATCGAGTTTTTACATGAGTTGATTATTTGTGATTAACATGAATTTAATTTGCGACCGTGTTCACAGAATTGAAGTGATTTTGCTGACGCCGTATAATGATTAAAATAATATTTTATTGTTTCTCCCGGTGCCAGGCACTCCTGCTTGTCTGTCATTGCTACTTTATTGTATGTTATTATGTGTCATTAAACAGCTTTATAAATGTTTTTGATCAAAAATTTCCGCCTTTTTTGGTTAAATTTTAATTTGATGACGCTTAAATTTTTTCCTATAACATTTGAATTTATAACAAACGCCTTTTAATATATTTGGTTTAATAATTTTATGATAAATATGCGTTTTTAATTATTATAGCATTTTGCAGACTAAAGGATCGTGTAGAATTAAAATATAAATTTAATTTTTGACCGAAGACTTTTTATTAAAATTACTTTATTACACAATTCATTTTTCATTTTTTTTTTGTCAACTTTAAAATTTTCATGATTTAAAGATCATTTATTAAAATGCTTGCTTCCGCCAGTTTTCACACATTCTCAGCCAGCTTTTATTATCAATACTAGTAGCTATTGCTGCTAGTTTTGACATTTGATTTTTAAATTTTTTTTTTTATTGAACCCGATCAGCTTACCGAACTTTCTATTTGTGGGTTCCGTCCACAATTTCTCGTCAAACAATACACGCTACCAAAATTTGTAAGAGATCTTTTTAAGGTTGAGGATGATTATTGTTTTAATTCAAATTTTTCATAGCCAGAGGTCTTTGAACTCTAAGAAAAATGAAATAAAAACCAAAAATGCACCACTAAAAATCGAACATTTTTCTCAAAAATTGCTTAACAAAATGCAATAAAAAAACAAAAATTCACACTTAAAATCGAATTTTTTTTAAATCTGCCCCCCCCCCCAAAGATTCCTGGGTACGCTTTGACCGTAGCCTGTTTCAGATGAAAAAGAACAAATGAAATTAACTATCCAACTTGATTGAATTTGATTTTATTCGTTTATTTGATGCGTTTATTTACTTTTTGGCAAAAATTGCGTGAAATTTGAAAATTTTAATTATTATTTTCAAAATTCAGCTTTTTAAGACTCCTATCTCGGGGAATTTTCATGCTGATCAAATCCATTTTATGCTTTTTGGTAGCTTCACAATACTTATCAAGTCTGCAGAAAATAAAGATTTTTGGTTCAGTAAAAAATTTTCTACGGCATTTTGAATCGTATTTCCAAAAAAAAATAGGTCGTTTTGCCCCAAATTTTTGCTGGAGTAATTTTGGAATTTTATAAAAAATTAATAGGTGGAGCAATAAACCTCAAATCGCTCAGCAATTCACCTGTCTCTTATACACATTTTGGAATTTTATAAAAAATTAATAGGTGGAGCAATAAACCTCAAATCGCTCAGCAATTCACCCAAACGAATTCATGTTTATATAACTGTTTACGCCACACGCAGAAGCATTGCCAAATGCCAAAAATCAAAACGTTTAGAACAGAAACTGAAAAAAAATTTAAAATAGTCTTTCAGCTAAATTCAACGCTACTTTTTTGACTTTATTATAATGCCATTRAACTTGATAATAATTATATAGAAGCCACATAATCAATTTATTTATGATATTTAAAAAAAACTTCTAATTGGATAATCTAAAGTGTATATAAATTGTGGACAACAAGCTCATACTGGAAGTCAAATCCGCATCTTGTCTAATTTATGCCCACATAAATGCAATAATTGCTAATTTAATCTTTTAAACTATAATATTTTATGGAAAAAATTTAATCTGGAACTCGAAGCAACGAATAGAAAAAGGAATAAATCAAATAAAATTTCAAATTGATCAAAAAGAAACAAAAACAGCATTCACACAAAATTTAAAGTTAGCACCAAATTTAAAACTAATATTTATTTTTACCGTTAAATTAAAAATTGATATAAATTATATTTATAATTCAACTAAACCAAACTTAACGCAACTTCAAACATACGAGGAGGATTTAAATCATTCAAAAATAAAACAATCCGTGATTTTTGTAAAAAAGAAATAACGAACTTAAGTTTAATAATAAATTGATCGAGACATGAATTATAACATAATATTATATCTAAAAATTTCTAAAAAAAGCCAGAAACTAAATAAAAGAAATGTATTTCAAAAAGTAACACTTTTTCTTTAACGATTTTTTTGAAATAAATTATAATAGCAGGTTGAGAGCCGCTTATAAATTACGGCCATTTTAACTTGCCCGCCTGCAAATGGAAAAATTTGAATTTGAAACTCCCATAAGCGACTGAAAAAGAGACCACAACGACTATTAATTCGCTATAAATTCAAAATATTTTATTATTATAAAGTGATCATAAATTGGTAATGTTATTTATTATTTTATAATCAAAAGTTTATATAGTTATATTTGAACAAATGCATATACCTTAAAAATATGATTTTATTTCACAACAAATCAGTGAAGAAAGACTTTCAACGCAGATGATAAGATAAATTAAAGATGGTTATTATTATTACTAGACTCACGTGATTAAAACGCATTTAAAAAGTTATGGATATTTTTATTTAAAAAAGTTCTATTAATTAAAATCACTGAACAAAACTGTTAACTTGATTAATGATTAAATATATACAATAATTCTAATCGAATTATTTCAAAATATCAAAAATATTTACAATTAATGATTTATTGTAGTAAAATAATTTTAAAAATTTGAAGCCAATAAACTCTTAATTTAATATTATAACAGCAATCGTAAACAACGAAGTAAGGGTCAACAGGACCCACAAAAAAGAAAATAYTTTTTTTAAATTATATAAACAATTTTTTAAATAAAATTTCAAATTAAATTATTATAGAAAATATYTAAATAATTTGTTTTGGGACATAGAAGCGATTTTTTGGCTTCTTTGCCAAGAAGGGCGAATCTAAATAAAAATTGATTAAAAAACTTATTTAAAAAAGATTTAAAAAACTTATTTTGAAGCAGTCAATTATTTTGTTTGAACGTAAAAGAGTCAAAAAATATTCAATGCAAATAAATATTTTTTATAAAAGTATAATATAAAAATAACCTGCGAGTTCGTATGGTTGGAAACATCAAATCAATTTTATAAAACAAAATGAATCATTTTATCTAATAACACGGTTATTTGATTTAAAAAACAGCGATATTGTAAAAAAATGGGCAACCCTTTTAATTTTAAAGAATGACTCTGAATATTATTTATGCCATATATAAACACCAATTATTTTATTTTAATGCAATGTGGTATTATATTTGTAGGCTATATTTTATGCGACAAAATCACAATCAAAATTTTTATAATAATGCAATGGTGGAGGAATTGAAGAAAAATTTAGAAACCCCAAGCTTGAGAATGTGAAAACATAAAAATGTAATAAAAATTAACATGAATTCCCCCGAATAAKATAAAAAGAACGGAAGCAATTTAATATTTAAAAAAAACTTCTTCTCAACACTTTTTTTTTGCAAAACTCGCAGAGATAATAAATCATTTTTGTAAAAAAATGAAATATAGAAACTTTTGGTTTTATTTAAAGAACTACCCCGTATCCGTAAAAGGCTCTAACCCGACAATAAAATTCCTAAAGTATCATGAATTATTACTTTATAAAAATACTTGATAATTAAATAAAATATTTAAAGACCGACGCAACAACGCGGAAGAMGCTGAGCAGCTCATASAATTTGTAAAGTGGAGACGCCTCGCACATCTTCTTACCGTGCCGTCACATTTGCAGTAAGGTGCTGACCGAGGGRATTATAATCCTACCTTACAAAATTTTGAACGAACAGCAAAAGACAGCAGAATTACACTATAATTAAATTAAATTATAACAAAAACACGCTGTAATTAATTTTTTASGTTTACAAATACTATGTTCGTGATCAAGCCTTAATATGTTTATAACAGCAATTTTTTTWAAATAAAATTTATTATGAAAAAAACACCATATTAAATATTCAATTTAAAAGGTTATACAAAATGACATGCATAAGATAATAAAATAAGAAGTGAAATGACATTTATAAAAATAAAATACTTGAATAAATTTTATTCTTGTAAGCGGTACTGGACTAGTGCATTACAATCGCGRTCGCTTAAKATTGTTAATAATGATTGATTGCAGCAACGTCAAATGGAAAACTTATGAGAGTTCCGATTGTAAAATCGGGTCTAAAGGTGTGGTGAAGGTCTTTTGTAACCAGAAAAAATTTATCTTGATAAAATAAAACAAATTGTTTTTACTAAAAAAATAAATAACATATGTTAAAAAATTTAAATTGTTTAAAAATCTTGATTTAAAACATCGATCTTTATATGTATTAATAAATAATCCAAAAAGCATAAATAACAAAAATGAAAAAAATATTTAACAAATACTTCAAAAACATAAAAAGTTGATGTTAACTTAAATTTGTCTCGACAAAATTCTTTAAGAATTGATAAAAAAAAATTGTGTATTTTAAAAACAAAATCGATTATTAATATCAATTTCATAATCAAAACGTTTAAAAATTAAACAAGACGAATCGTACTAGTAATTGACATCTAATTTTTTTATTAACAATTTATTAAAATTTTAAACAAGAAGCCTGTCTCAATCTTGCTACATTGTCCAAAATATTTTTCTACAAAAAACCTCAAGTACGGACACTAGTGGATTCACAATCATAAAATGTTATCTTATTAATACGCTTAAGCGAATTTATAAATGCCTTACAAAAAAGATGGTGAATTAAATAATAAAATATAATTAGGAATTTAATAGTCTGATAAACCTGAGAAATTATTAAAATATTTTTTATAATCAAATTTCAACAAAAAAATTATATATAAAGTTGTATAAATATATGCAAACATCGATGTCGATTAATTGTGTCTTAGCATAAAATTTCTTTTTAATTAAAGATAATTTCAAATGTTGGGTTTGCTTATTTATATAGAAAAAATTATTTAATACAAAACAGCTATTGGAAAAAGTAATATATACGTTGCTCAAAGAAACAAAACAACTGCAAAATTAGAATAAAAAATTTATTTATCAGTTATGCCTAAACAAAATTATTAAAGAAACACGTCAATTTCTAAATTAGTTTATTCAACCAACAAATTTATTTAAAAATTTCACTTTTAGCATAACCAATTAACTTTTCGCCTTCATGGCTGCTTAAGCTACCGCTGAGACAAATTCAATCGAGGGCCGGTAGAGGACAGCATGTATGATCCCGGAAATGACATATCTATTTTGTTCAGTACTTTTAGTAATATAATTTTAATTTTAATTAGGTTTTACCAAATTACTTTTTTTGGATTTGAATTACTTTTTGACAGAACATAACCCATAGTCTCCCATACAGCCAACTCATAAAATTTGGACACATTTCTTATCATTTCTAAACATTCTTTTGATTGTGATCATTGATTATTTGTTAATTGTAAAATTAGTCAAGTTGTTCACACATTAATTTTATTTAATTCAAATCGAGTGATAAAAATTGTTCTTATGTTTTTTATTTCCTATCAATTTTGGGTGATCGACGCAGACTGAAACCGGGAAATTCGGGACTCGATCAAATTGGTAGATTTTTTAACAGGTTGAATATGTCAAAACGGAGTATTCGTACACAAATTTTGGTCATCTTGGTTGGCAGTTTTGCTAGTGCAACCCCTATTCAGCAGCAGTCGTATGCCAAAGATCCTTCTCCGGTCATAACCAATGATGATGCCATTTCAATAAGTGCCGTTGATTGTGCTGCATTGCCGCCGGCACTTTTATGTGCCAAGTTTATCCGTACAAAGTGTGGAACAACCAATATGTGCAGCCAACATGACAATACTGTCCGTTACAAGCCTTTGCACATAACATTGCTTTATGAAAGCTTATGTGGGTTTTTTGGCATAAGCTAATACTATATTTAAAGTATTTTTAAAAAGTCATGCAAGTTTTTCCTAAAAATAGGTCCGTATTCGCAACGTTTCATCAAAGACACAATGTTCGATTTTTATAAATGTTGGCAGGCATTAACGCCAAAAACGTGAATGCCAAGTAACAATTAGAATTATTTTTTTATAATATTAATGTTTATTATTTTATATATTTAACTTATAGTGAATGGTGAAGCATTTCATTAATTTTTATGGACTGAATTAATTGGGCCATAAACGCGACCGGCAATTTGGTTCGATAAATCATCTAATGATTGTCGGCAGCCCATTGGAATCGCCGCCTCCATTCATAAAATTTCTGATCATTTCTTTTGTTCCTCCTCCATGAGCAAAGTCGTTTGACCAAAAAACAGTACATTTTTTAAAAAGTTACAAAATACATTTACTTTATTAGTCTTTAATTAAATTTTTTATTTTCATTTACCATTTGGTTGTTTGTAGGTTTAAATAATATATTAAATTTTAAGATCTTGATGCACATTTAACCATAACTTTATTGCAATGAGTAAAATTAGAGTTATAAATTAAAAAAGCTATGTTTAATAAAAACAATTAAAAATTATATTAAAAATCAAAATTCAATTATAAAAAAAACAATTCACATCAAAGTTTTTACATTCAACTTATATAAAAAAAATAAAAAACAATAAAATATGTTTTACCAATTAAATATGGAAAACAGTAAACACTCAATTTTAAAGATTTTCTCGAAAAAGGGGAGAGGTCAGTTAATGAACTCCATCGCACCCAAAATCTGTAATTAATATTAATCAAGTAATATAAGCTTTTAATTATAAAAAACCATGTTTCTACGCTACAAAACAATTACAAAAAAAGTAACAAATTTAAAAAATGATCAAACTAAATCCCAGCATTGGTTAATTTAGCAAAAAAAATGTAACGATTTGGGAACGGAGCAGATTCATTGATTATACGTATGAAAAATTAATATACCTAATTTGTAAGCTCCTCTTCCTGCTAGAAAAAAGATGTCAACATGCCGTTTTAAACAGTGATACAAAGTTATGTTAAATATCCAAAAGTAATTGCCAAACGAGCCAACTCTTGCGGCAGACAAAAGTAGTTAAAAYGCATATTGATTAAGAATGTTCAGCCCACTGCGWGCGCTGATAATTTGGTGAGTAATGAGTAGGGCTGGCATTTTTATACTACGGCTACAAGTGATCGGCGATCGGTCTGCACATACAAAATCTATTAAAAACAATTCATATTTTAAATTAAATACAATTGAAAGTAAATTATCAGAACATATTTTACAATATAATAATATATACATTATTAGAAATGAGTAAAATTTTGCAAATGTCAATAATAACTAATTAAACACAACTTATAAGTAGAATGTATAAAGTTAATTTTTCACAATTTTTAATAACTAGATCAGCAGTTTATATGAATAATTTTTAAATTTACTTTTGTTTTAATTTGTAACAAAAGTTAATATTTCTAAGCGTTAGAACCGCGTCTTTAGCTTTTAATTTATTTCATTGCGCTTTGAATAAATGCAATCGTTATCCTGTATAACTTTCAATTATTTTGCAATTTTTAATGTTATAATAAGAATTTCGTTGCTTTCTTTTCATAATTTTAAATTAATTATTTGCAATATGATTTTGTTAAATTTAACTAAAATTAAATTCATGTAAGAAGAACAATTTACATTTCCCTATTAAATCATTTAATTTGAAGAAAAAATTCATATTTCTTATTTCTTTATGATCAATTAATTTTTGTTAATTTGTTAATTTGTTTTTTTGTATTTTATTACTTTTCATTACTCATAAAATTTTTGATTTTCAAATGCAATATTTTTTCTTTAATTAAATTAAATGATTGTTTTGAGTTGCTTCGGCAGAAGGATTGTGTAAAGGCGTGCAACAAGAGACCGCGAAGTAAAGAGAAGGCGAGGAGCCATCTAATAGTTTTTGCTTGTTAAACCGTGTTCGTTTTTTTTTCTAATTTATAAATATTTTTTCGATTAATAAAAATTCAATTTATTAGCTCCTTTAATATTGTTGTTTATGGATTATTTTCTTTTATTTATTTAAAATATTAGCAAAATTATTTTGTTAGCAGCGCGCATCGAGCTTTGTGAATACAAAAGGTCTCTCATATGGCCAAATGCCTTTGAGAATCTTGTCTTAAAAATGTCTTTCATGAGTGCTTATTTAATTAATTTAGTTATTTGGTTCATAAATAATTTTTAGTAAATTGCTTTTTTATTATACTGCAAATTTTAATTAAATGGGATTTTAATTTACTTTTTTATAATTTTTATTATTTAAAAATTGATTTTATTAATGTAAATGTTATGAATTATATCATCAAGGTTTATTTATTAATAATTCATATAAGCTCTTATTTAAACTGTAAAACAAAGGTATATCGTATCCAACTATTTGTAAATTTGCTATTATTGCAATATTTAAAAAATAATTTTAATAGTTTTACTTTGTTTTGTTAATTTATTGTAAATCATTTTCATTCACATTAATACGATAAAATTATTTATTCTTTGGAGATCTGATGAGTTGATGTTTTATTTTTTTCTATAATTTTATCGCCATTTCTTTTGCTTAATAAATTACTTAGCGAATTAATAATTTATGCTTATATATTCATATTTACAACAAAAAAAATTTGGCATTCCATTTTTGTATATTGATTTTGGTTTTATACATTTTTTAATATTTTTATTAGTAACAGCATTTTTTAACTCAATTTTCTTTGAAGTAAGTTTTGTATGAATTTCAGTTATTTATTTAATAATCAATTAATTTAATATTAATATTTAAACATGAAGCAAAAAAAAATATTTGGATACTGATTTTTAGAATAAATTTTTGTTGATGATATTGTAAAGTTAAAAAACAGCAATCTTATTAAGGTATTTTATTAAAAAAATTATGCTATTTAATATTTATTTTCTTTCTTTTTACGCCTCATTATTATTGGATTATTGAACACATTATGGCGGGGGATTTTCCGTCCTTTTTTCAGCACATTTTTATTTTAATTTATTACCTTTTTAAATAATTGTATAATTTATAAGCTTATTTTAAATAAACATTATTTTAATTCTTTTTAGTTTTATTATTTATTTGTTCAGTTTGAAAGAATGTCGGCGTTGCTGCTGATCTTAATCCTGAATTAGTCGGACTAAACCTTTGATTATTAGATTATGTTTTCCTTGAGACCTTCTCTCGAGAGGAGTCTACGCCAAATGTTTACGCACATATTTTCATCTTGGGTGTAATTTTATTTAGTTTTTTAGACTATTAAATATAATTGTAAACACTTTTACATCCTTAATAAAGATTCTGCTCCCAAGGTGGGTAGTAAAACTCTCGACTTGCCCAATTATCGATATTATTATTTATTTTAATTTAATTAATTCAATTAATTGGAATTTTCTTGCCGTATGGTTGCGCTTGAGGTTCATAGTCTCACGACATAACATGGGAAATTATTTTTTAATTTTTTTATTATAACTGTACTTTAATTTGCTTTTATATTTTTCTTACAATGTTGAACTGGTTTGGATGAAGGGAGACTGGTGTGACGTGAGACGCGATTTCTTGTAATTATCGCCCGAATGTGTTGTTGTTTATAACGCCATAGTTGATAATAATTGTTTATCTCTTGAGCTAACATTTAATTTGGAGATTGAAAATCTTTTATATTGCTATATTATATAAGATTTTGCAGGTATTTCTTTTTTATTAATAAATACTTTAATTATACATCAAAATCTAAATAAGAAGTAAATAAAACATTCAATTACACAATTAAGTAATTTAATAGTTTTTAGATTTTTAGTTACTAACCATTATGAATTTAATTTAAAAATATTTTAGGTTTAATGGATTTCTTTTACTTTTTCTGCCACCTTCTTTTTTGCGTCCAATTTTATTTGTGCAACTAGAGCAAATTGGAAGATATCAAAACAAGTTTTAAATGGATAACAAGTAACCAAAAAATATAAAGTATTAAAAAAATATTTGAAAAATTTATACCACTTTTATTTTCTTTTTCCATATAACCTTACTATTTATTTACAATACTTTTAACTTATTTTTAAAAACTTAAAAATCTTAATAATATTGTTTAAATTAGAAACTAAAAAAGTATTACAAAGATCGATCAATAAAATGGCATTTTTGTTAATTGCTGCTCAATCTTCTGTTAAAAGTAAAGACATAGGTCACGAACGTTAAGACCCGTCCGAAGCCAACCACGATTGCCGATTCTGTCCAGTACTGAAGTTAAGCCTAAGCCTAGCTTAGGCCTAAGCCACCCTGGCTTAGGTTTGTTAGGCTGAAGCCTAAGCCTAGCTTAGGCCTAAGCCACCCTGGCTTGGGGTATTTGAACTTGATGGTTACATAAGGTAATTGTTCGTTTTTATTATAATCTGTATTTATTTTCAAATCAATTGATTTTAATGATTATTTTCCAAAGTTGCAACTCTTAATAATGAAATATCAATAATGCTGCTAGTCCCGCACTCTTCCAGCTTGAGTAATGACTATAAAAGACAATATGAGTTTTATCTTTCTTATTAACATTTAAATTATAGTTTAAAAATAAAAGGAAATATACTTAGTAAATTAAAGATGATTATATTAAAAAATTATTTTATTAAAATTGTTGTATTTTTGTTTTTTTTATTTTAGATTTTATTTGTAATCAAATTAGCGTAAATTTGTTGCTATTTTGTTGATTTTGTCCATTAAATATTTATGCTTATATGATTTTTCTTCATAATGGATTCTTTAATTTTTTTAAATAGGTTATAATACAAGCGCAATTCGAAAATTGTTATTTATGCTGATTTAAATGCTAAAAGTTGAATAAAGGAATTTAAAGTTAAATTTATTAAATACTATATGAGCTGCAAAAATACATTGATATTATTTAGTTAATGTTGTAAAGTAKAGTATTTTATGATTAAAATTGACTAAATTTTGCGGAAATTTTTTTTAGCTTCATTCATAGTCATAATGTGCTCAATMCTCCAGAGCTTATTAAAGTATCCCTCGCGGTTTCCGCTCAAGAATCTGTTTTTGATCAATTTGACATTATCCCTTTAATCGTAATGGTTGTTTTTGTCAAACGTAATTTAGGATGCTTTTWAAAAAAATTTATTTGTTTGTTTTTTATTTAATAAGTTTTAACAGCTAAACGTGATTTTTTATTTTTTAAATTTTAACAACCAACTAACTATAGACAATTTTGGTAAGTTTTTAATCAATGCTCTAATCTAATTATTTTTTATTATTTTGTTTTAGTTTTTTTCAGCCCTGAGACCAACCTACCTAATTTGTAAGTTTCTATTTTTCGACATTACCATTTAGGTACTAAAATTAAGGGTTTATTAATCAAAAATGAGTGACGAAGAGGTGAGATTTAAGGCAAGCCGTGGCTGGCTTGAAAAGTTTATATTTAGGCATAACTTGCGTGTTCGAATTCCTACATTCCGAATCCGACCTCGGTTTCGACCAATTACGATGCGCGGACCGTAATTCATACTTTTTATTGAAATTGCCATTTTGGAATTTCTACCTTATTAACAAAAGCCCGATCACCGCATGTTAGCTGTTGGCGGGCCGCCAGCGGCCTTTCATTATATATTCTTTTTACCGCAAAAGACATTTTTCCCATTTGAAAAGAAACACACACTAAAGCGCTAATTATTAAAATCTAGATGCTAAATCATAGATTAGATAGTAGATTCGTGATTAATTGGGCGGGAAACATCCTTAGAAAGCAAACGAGCAACTTTGAGTCTAAAATGGTAAATTAAGAAAAAATGAAATTTTCAAAAAAAAAGTTTAAATACCAGTCCGGTTTTCGGAATTGGTCAAAACGAAGGTCGGATTCGGATTCTACGCCAGAAAAACCTATAGAAACTAGTTTATCTCACATTGATACGGTATTTAATTTCTGTGCTTTGATGATGGCTTAATAAGATTAAACTTTAGTTGCATTGAATTGCTTTAATATTTTAGCTAAAGTTTTATTTAATTTGTTTTATTTTAATTCTAAGTTTTAAGTTTGATAGATGTTTACAATATAAGCGCAATCGAACCCAAATCTAATCATTGTTTTTAATAAATTTTTAGATTCGTTTTTTAAGAATTTTTATTTGTGAATTTTTTTGTAGTATTTACATTTATGATGGTGGCTTATTATTTTAAATACAGCGATTTTACCCGGTTTGTTTCATCAAAACAWATTACGGAGACGATGTTTGCATTGGATGTGTTTTGATTCAAGATATATATTACTATATAGTTTTTGTAATTTATCTTGTTTTTTTCAAAATTTATTACAAATAATTTACTCAATTTTATTTGACTCGTTCCGTGACAGCCAGTTTTAACTCATTTTATTTTGCGCTTTTCTTTTAACATCTTAATTTTTACGGATTTATGGTTATCGATTTTTTAATACAAAGAATTCATTTTTGCTATGATAGGTAACGTGTATAATAAATTTATTTTAATTTGATTACTGTTAACTTTTTTAATTGTTTTTAATATTTTTTTATTTCTGAACATTTTTTAGATAATTTAAATTTTAGAGTAATTTGGTCATCAACCCTACCCATCTAA
>MEIZ01000109.1:228149-253239 GCA_001723225.1 Globodera ellingtonae | reverse complement strand
TAATTTTTTAGTTACTTTTTTGAACATTTTATTTTTTGAAGAAATAGTGTGCTAAAAAGAGAGAGTCAGACGGTTAGAGTAATTTGGTCATCAACCCTGCAGATGTTACGGAGAAGGATCGACAGACGACGCCCACCCACTTATGTTTGTAATTATTAAATCTTTGGAATATCAATATTTTTATTGTTTTATATTTTTTATAGCTGATTCGCATAATTATTATTAATTAATTAAAACGCAAATATTCGACTAGCTTTTGTGCCATTCATTTTTACTTTTTCTGCACGTCAATGCATTCGCCAAATCTACTTATTTTTAAATTAATTATTAAAAAATAAGTAATAATAAAAATGGATAAACAAACTGATTCAAGATTCAAAAAAAAATTATTGAACAAAAAGAGATTGGCAAAATGCGTCATTTAATAAAAGTCGAGCTCATTAAATACATTTTAGTAAAAATGAGTTTTATATAATGCAGTAGAGCAACTTAGCAACGTAAATTAATAATCGTAAAAATATTTATTTTAATTCAGGATAGTATTGTTATTTTACCGCTCGTGTCCTCAGATAATGCCCGTTCCCGGGTTGAAGAACAATGATACTTATTTTTCTCGTTAATTAAAAATTTTTTATGATAATAATAAATATTCCAGTAGAAAAAATTGCAACAATTAATGTTGCAAATATTATTCAAAATAACGTTTAGAGTATCTTGCTGACGACGATCGGTGAATAGCCAACAAAAACAAGCTGTTTAAAAATTATTTGATATCTATAATGAATTTTTGATGATTATAAAATGAAGTTATTAATAGAGTATAAATTTTCAAAAAATTTTAAAGACAAAAAATAATGATTTTCAACGCAATTTTTAACTTTTTAATTCTTTTTAATTTTGTTTTTCCGATGTATTATAGAGCAGACACGCAAAATAAACATGCTTAGATTTTATTAATTTTTTCTTAAATTGATGTAAGCAAATTTTTTGGTGTCCATTTGTTTTATCGATTTAAAGTTGCTTGCATGGCGAAACACATATGTGACGTCGTAAATTATTTTTTGCAATAACAAGCAAGTCTCATTAAACTGGTTGCTAATAAATATTCTTACTCAAATCATTGACAAATGATCAAAAGCATAAATGAAGTTGTAAAGTTAACAAAAAATTTGCAATATTGGACCAACGAATTACAAAAAGCTGACATTTAAATTTCCCTGCAGTTAATTTGTTGCGGCTAGTATTATTATATTTTTAAATAATTTGAAGCGTTCCGCACATTCGTTTTAACCTCTGCATTAAATTTTATCGATTGCGAATAAATGAATACATTTTAGATGTTCAAATTAAGACGAATTACTTTAAGTTAAATATATTTGGTGTTGCGTTTTTTTTCATTTTAAAAGTTGAAATTTTTGTTACATATTTTATTTTATTTATCTTATTTTGCTTCTAACACTATAATTATTTTATTTTAAATAACATTTATTTTTTATCATGAAGGCTTTTATACCGATTTTATTTGAAAGCTTGTGTTAAAAAAATGATTAAAAAATATACTCTCTTGTATAAAATAAGTTCTTTTTTTGTTGCATAGCTGAATCTTCTATAGAGTTGTCGTTTTCAATAATTTAACTCGTACATTTTAATACAAAACGCGAATGTTGGCCCTGGTTTGGTTACTTATAGGGTCCGAGCTCAAAACCAAACAAAAAGGGGTTCGTTAGGCTTATGCCCAAGATTTGAATTTTGTGATGAAAATAAGTGAATCTTAAAATAAAATAGGGTCCCCTTATGCTTTTTCAAAATTTGAACCGGTTCAAAACCCGGTTTGTCAAAATCTTATTCAAAATCTCAATTTTTGTTTTTGAAAACTGCGCACATAAAAATATGCACATCAAAGTCAATTTTAACTTTGGCCACTTATAGTCGGGTAACCGGTAAAAATGCGTTCGCGGCGCAAATGTCTAATTTGGCTTACGGCGCAAATGCCCAGCCACGGATAAATTAACCTATTGAAACTAAGAGTAAAAAATGAGGCGGTCCTATAATCATTAACAATGAAAACACTTTTGGTGAAATTTGAGGGGTCGTAAATTGAAATCAATAAGCCCCTGCGTTTTAAGAATTTACACCAAATGTATTTTGAAATAGTTCTAATTTAAATTACTCATGAACATAAATGCCAAAGGCAAAACTTTAATTCAGATGCTTTAAACGCTTTAATTTACCGAAAATCACATCATTGATCCATACTCAATGACCAATTGGCCTTAACAAAAACAAGCTAACCAATTTAGCCAATTCAGAAATTTATTACAAAAATAAAATTTTTATTTTTCATTTAATAAACATAACTATTTAAATAATTGGGCTTAGTTGAAGACATCCACTCGGCACTTGACGCGCTTCAGGAGCACAAAACAATCATAAGCTTTTTGGCTTACGTCAAAAGTTTGTTTTGAACGAGAGAGATCAACGGCAACACCAAAGCCATTGATTTAGCGCTTTAGAAACGACAATATTTTTGAAAAACATATTAAAAATTAAATAAATTCTAACAAAATATCAACTTATTTGGTTAGATTAATAACAATTTTTAATAAAAGAAAAATATATGCATGAGCAAAAAATTTTTTTCTAGTTAATTAGAAATTCATAATGTCAAAAAATTTCAATTTAAACAAAAAAGATAAATTTTTTATTCAAATTATTATATCCCTTGAAATTGTCTAAAAAAGCGAATCAGTTTACAACAGTTTACTATATTATATTTTAATATAAAATTAAATTAATAATGCAAATCTTAAAAACTTAATTTAATAAATGCTCAAAAATAGACTTAATGAATAGGCGTAAATAGCAAAATTACTATTCCTAAATGTTAAGTTTTTTTATAGCATAACTACGTCCTTACTAAAATACTTTTAAATTATAACTTTTATCGTTTATAATAATAATTAAAGAATAGCTACATTTAAAAAAATATTAAGGCATCCATTAAATTATTTAGGGATATTGAATTTTAAACATTTTCAATCAAAAAATAAAAATTTAAAATTAAACAAAGTTATTCTATTGATGAATTATTTTTGTGTAAGTTGTTATTGCATTCGATGTTGAGAACATTTTTATTCTCAATTTATTTACTTTATTATTGGCATTCTTTTGAAAATCTATCTGTCAATATGTATAATGGTTTAAGCTTAAACGTTTTTTAATAAAATTTTATTCACGTTCGACAAATAATAATATGATTAGCAAACTTTTTTATATTTTTTTGTTATTTAAAGTATTTGGTTTTTAGCAATAAGTATAAATATAAATTAAAGTTATCGATCCGTAGTTGTGCGCTTTTGGTCTTTTCGTTAAAGCATTTAGAAAGTCAACCCTTTTTATGTTATTAATAAATATAATAGCAAGTTGTTGCGGCAACGACGTCATCCGCCATTTGACTTATACGCATTGTAATAATATGTTGGTTTTTTAAACTTTCCATTTTTGTCCTTCAATATTTTCTGCTTTTAATTTAATTTAATTTGATTAGATGGGCATTTAATTGGTTACTTAAAGGCTTCTCATTCCGCATTATTTTACTAAATGTAATTTAATCACGTTGTGTCGTCGATTAACATGGCCGCATTCGCGTTTCGCTCACGACGCTTGAAATGAATGTAATTTGGGAAAATTGCGCCTTTTAAAAATACAATTTCTGAGATTGTATATACTTTTTGAATCTTCGGAAAAACGAGAAAAAACTCATTAAACTTTACCTGTTTTTTATTAAAATTTATTAACTCACATTTAATAAGTTTTTCATTTTACGATTAATGTATTGTTTCAAAGCTGAACATTTCAGGGTTCATTATATATTTTATAATGGGAAATTTATTTATGCGAATGGGTGCTATAATCATATTTAATATTTAAATAGTGTATATTAAAAAAAGCAGTTGAACAAAATAAAGTGAGCAAATTTACGACCCAGCATATTTGGACATGAGCACCCCGTCTAAAATTTTTTTAGTTTAATTTCTGAACATTTTATTTTTTGAAGAAATAGTGTGCTAAAAAGAGAGAGTCAGGCGGCGATAGTAATTTGGACAACAACGCACCCCATCTAAAAATTGTTTTAGTTAATTTATTGAACATTTTATTTTTTGAAGAAATAGGGTGCTAAAAGAGAGAGAGTCAGGCGGCGATAGTAATTTGGACAACAACGCACCCCATCTAAAAATTGTTTTAGTTNAGTAATTTGGACAACAACGCACCCCATCTAAAAATTGTTTTAGTTTAATTTCTGAAAATTTTATTTTTTGAAGAAATAGTGTGCAAAAGAGAGAGAGCGCGAATAATTTGGACATGACCCACCCCATCTAAAAATTCTTTTAGTTTAATTTCTGAAAATTTTATTTTTTGAAGAAATAGTGTGCTAAAAAGAGAGAGAGTCAGGCGGCGAGAATAATTTGGGCATCAACGCACCCCATCTAAAAATTGTTTTAGTTACATTTTATTTTTTGAAGAAATAGTGTGCTAAAAAGAGAGAGTCAGACGGCTAGAGTAATTTGGACATGACCCACCCCATCTAAAAAGTGTTTTAGTTTAATTTATTGAACATTTTATTTTTTTGAAGAAATAGTGTACTAAAAGAGAGAGTCAGGCGGCGATAGTAATTTGGACAACAACGCACCCCATCTAAAAATTGTTTTAGTTACATTTTATTTTTTGAAGAAATAGTGTGCTAAAAAGAGAGAGTCAGACGGCTAGAGTAATTTGATCATCAACGCACCCCGTCTAAAAATTTTTAGTTTAATTTCTGAAAATTTTATTTTTTGAAGAAATAGTGTGCTAAAAAGAGAGAGTCAGGCGGCGAGAGTAATTTGGACATGACGCACCCATCTAAAAATTGTTTTAGTTAATTTTTTGAACATTGTGGTAGTGCGGGATAATTATCCCTTTAACAATCACTGAACTCCTCGGCTCCTTTTGGTACCCAAACTTTGGTGCGTTCGCGTCGCGGGTACCGTCAGTAGGCAAAATTGCCGAAGCCAAAACCAAAGCCAAAAAATAATCCATGCAAAAATTAGACATGAAAAACAATGTATTTATTAGCTTTTTTATTTCAAATTTAAAATTTGATTTTTGTTTATCGTTTATACAAAAAAAAGATTAACTGCTTGAAATTTGTACAATAATTTATGAAAGACAATGAAGAGCGGTTGGCTGCCGCGAAGCGGCTGTCAAGCAAAAAGGAGACGTGTGTGTTTGTTTGTAACGCTGTTGAATTTGGCGAGGACGTTGAGTCAAAAGGTTAAGAAGTGAAGAAGGGTAGGCACAAGGAAGAAGGAAATAGTGTTGAAAGTGAAGAGACTTTTGAAAGTAAAAGAGAGAAAAAATCAGAGATAAGGTGGGGGTAGAGATATTGATCAAATGGCTGCGCTGCCCGCTGTGGCGTGCGCGTCGCTGACGCGTACGCCTCTCGCTGCTCATTTGCAGCAGGGTTGCCGCGGGTTGAGAAAAATGTCAGGTCGGGTTTCGGGTCGGGTCGACGCAAAAAATCTCGGGTCGGGTTTCGGGTCTTCGGGTTGGAAAAAGACCGGGTTTCGGCTCTCGGGTTTTGGGTAACCCGCGGCAACCCTGGTGCCTGCGCCAACAAGGATGAGTAGAACATTCTCGTTTCTTTTTGAGTCTTTATTTTTTTAATGCATAATATTTTGGTCCAACTCTGTAATAAAATTGCATAAGTTACAAGCAACTTGTTAGAATTTGCTATTTTAATTAGAAGTTAACCATTTTTCAAAATAAAATTGGGAAATCATGAAATTTTTACAATAAATCTTTGATAATCAATTTTTTCACAAAATCAGACGTTATGCAAAATAAATGTTTATCATACTGTTAGTCCATTTCTGGGATTCATTAATTGCGCATAATGTTTTATCATTTTATTTATTTTAACAAATTTTTTTAAATTTATAATATCGTTTATATTTAAATTATTTAATTCATTTCATTATTACATAAATATTCATTTTTGACTTTGTTTTCTGCAAATTTGAACGTGCTTCCTATTTTGTATAAAAAAATGATCCTTATACATTTACGATTTTATGAAAATGAAATATTAGAAAGTAAATTTCTGACTTTGAATTAAAACTTTTTTTCAAAAATTATATTCCAAAAATTTGCCCTCAAAATTATGCAAAAAGCACAAAATTATACGAAAAGCAATCTAGATTTTGCTTCCCTGAACTTGTAACTCCATTTTATTTCAAATACAGCCAATCTACCGCAAAAAGATAAGCGGTTGCTCTTGACCATTCTCTAATATGCTTCCTATCGAAATTTTATCAAAATTCAAATTCCACATGCTTTTTGTTGTTACAAAAATTTATTTTTGATGCAGAAAAATAATATAAAATTTCAAATAATGTAAATAATTTTCAAAAAAATACATTGAAAAATAGTAACCCCCTCTCCATTTGGCCCCCCTCTCTAATAGTGACCCCCCTCAAGGGGGGTTTGAACAATAGTAACCCCGGGATAGAGAAAATACGGTATTAATTCTATTTTTCTTTTTTTTAAAAACTTAATAAATTGTGGATATCAAAGCTTTTGTTTGTGTTTTATTTATTATTTAAAAACAATGTTACCATAAAATAAAAGAATTTTGTTGTTCGAACTTAAAAATTTGATTTAGACGAAAAATAAATTATGATAACACCACACTCACATACACCTATAAATCGTTTTCTCTTACGTTTATTTAATCATTTTTCTGATTATTCTTATGTAAATTAACCAATATTTATTACAGAATAAATTAATGTTTCTTTTTAATTAAAACTTTCCACATAAGATTATTCAAATGAAAAAAATTTATTATTAATCTCATTGCTTGATGCCGCCATTGGTTGTCTTATTTTGCATCAATAATTATTTTTCTATTCAAGTAGTTTTTAAGCCATATAACAATTTACTTTAAGTTTTTTGATCATATTGATGCGGGCTCTTTTTGCTGCCTGTTGCTGCGGTCATATTGTTCGATTATTATAAACTTTTACGCGTTTGGTGAATATTTAAATGAATGATGTGAAATCACCCATATGAGATAAATGCTAATTTTATTTGTTGGAAAATAGTTCTTTAATTTATTAATTGAAAGCTTTAATACATAATTATATTTTGGATTTAAATATGCCCTAATAAAAAATGATCGTTCTGTGGTGGGCACGAGCAAAACACGCCGGTACTACTGTACAATGAATATGTGAAATTTGTATTTGCTTAAAATCATTTTAAAAGAAGCACACCCACAGTAATTATAAAGTTCAATGCCTTACGAATGAAGCTGTTCATGAGTGCTTATCAAAAATCATCATTTAATTAAAAAAAACGAACTGTAAACTGGAACGGGAAGGAGAGGCAAGATTTGTGTACATTGGACTCGCGCATAAATGCATTAAAGGAGTTGGTACTGATATCAAAAAATAATAATTCTGAAATAGTAAAATGAATAAAGTTTTATTTATAATTTCTTTTATTGTTAATAAAGTAAAACTTAAAAAAACATCAAAACAAAATTAAGTGCAAAAAATGGAGGGATAAAATTATTAATTCCTTCAATTATTTATTTATAGTTTTTAAATGTTTTGGTTTTACTAAGTAGTTGCTATTTGTCACAGTTGACGGATTTGCCATTTTCGTGCACTTCAAACCGCAATGTTGTCAGTTCCGTCGCCTCCATATGCTTATATATGCAAGAAGATTATTTAAGGCTTAGTGAGTTTTATTTAATTTTAAATTATTTTTTTATAATATTGCAGATATTTCCATTCAGATCAAAGAACGTACCTAAAGCTTATACTATATTTGTGAAGCGATTGAATTGTTTTGTTGATTATTATATTCATTGATTCCTTTTTATTTTTTCAATGTTTTTTATCTTAAAGATTCTTATAAGTATTTTTATTTTTAATCTTAGTTTTTTAAATCACAACAAAGTAGGCCCAAGGCTTTCACAATCAGCCTCACTTCAGGATTGCTTGCAAATGTGTTTATTTAGTTTTTGTCCGTGTATTGGTTTTTATATAAGCCGTATTCTCCCTCTAATCGTTATAGCGCGGAATTTTGAGCTTTGGTGAGAAAAAAGCTTTTTCTCGTATCTATTAGCCGCCAATCGTCGTTTATAATCAAGTGGCCAGTTTTCAGAATTACAAAGCATTTTTAAGATTCAACTCCATTTGGTTATTTTTGTTGATATTACTTATTTTAATAGTTTTAGGTTTTAAAATTATAATTTGAAAATTCATTTTAAGTAAATATAATAATTATTTATAAAGACACTTATTTATTCAAAGTAATTTATTTTTCATTAATTCGCTAGTAATTTTTGCTAAAATTTTTTAGAATTAAGCTGATTATAATAGTGATTTTTTATTTGAAATACGTTAGTGCTGCATAAAACTATGTGTTTGTAAGAGCATCGAGCTATCCATCACTGCCTTTAACGTAGGAAAACTTTGACGATTTACAAAAGACATTTTGAATTAAGTTTTTAAGTTGATAAAATATTTTTGGTCTTATTAATCGGATTTTTTAAATTTTTTATTAGCTTAAATCTCGCGTGATAAATTGCCCAGAATTCTTCCATTCTCCTTTTTCGGCTTTAATAAGAGATGTTTAAAACAATGGGCCTCGGATTTTGATCGAAGTTGAAACTGGCCGCAATTCTTATGCTTTCAGTATATTAATTTTGTTTGTGAAAAGAATATAATTAATTGACGATGTTTGGGAACGAATATACTATTTGTTGGAAGGCTTGGCTTTGCATATTCAAGAATTAATTTTATGAAACTATTTATTTACAGTTTATTGATTCAAAAAGCTATGAACTGATTCTTAAGCTATATTTGTTATGGTTTCATAAATAATTGGCCGATAGCATGATACTTAAATACGAAATTATTTATGTTAATTAATACCTTCGTGATTATTTGTGATAATATATTAAAATTATATTATAATGTGGGGTTGATTTTTATTTTATTTTTATCTTATTTTCCGGCTCATTATTTATATAGTAACTATTTCTCAATTAACGGCCAAAGTATCATTATCTTTTTTGTCTAATAATTTCTATTTTATTTTGAATTACAAAAGTTTCAATGTTGACATATGTTAAATTTAATTTGTCGATTTGCCAGCTATATTCAAAAAACAAAATTATTAATCTAAGCCACAATAAATCATAAATAATTATTGTTTATATATATCTGAAACATCGWTGCAATAAAACTTAAAAGTTTTTTCGAGCTCAAAAAAWTTAAAATTATTTATAATAATATTTTGTGATTGATTATAAATTAAATGAACAAAATCTCCATTTTATAGTAATTCAAGAAGAGTGAACAAAAAATTTCAAAAAACAATTACCAAACAAAAATTTTAAAGTAATATTATAAACATCCGTCACGAAACATAATAAATAATTATAAAAAGATTCAAATATTTTTTCAWTAATTGCATCTCAAGAGCAACTCAATTGATTCTAACAAATAATCAAAAAGACCAATAACGTTTATTCACAAGTTAACGATTAATATAGCGTTGTAATAATTTTCGAAAAATTTATTTTCTAAAACTAACGATCGATGAGAGAAAATGTTTTAACAATAATGTATATCAAATTAAAAGAAATATATAATTACAATATTGACAATAAGATTTTAAATATGTAATTCTTTTCAAAAAAAATTCAGAAATGAGTGTCAGCAGCCCAATAAATGAAAARACGCTAAATAAATCCCATTTAAACAGTTATTACGAATGGAACACATTACTTATTTTTTATTAAAATTATCTTAAATAAATTAAAATAAAAAACACTTTTAAAAAACATTTATAAATAAAGAAGATTAAAAGGGGTTCGTTGTGAATTTACTGGCTTTCACAATGAAATTAAATATATTTTTTCTTTTTATAAAGTTAATGGTGATATAAAATTTGCTTCAATAAAATGTATAAATAAAATTGGAGAACCAAACCAAAAAAACCTATATTGTGCTTTAATTAAAACGTACTATTTATTATCAAATAAATAACTAATCCAAGGTCCTGCGCAGTAGGCTCGTTGTTCACGCACGCAAAAATTCGTAGTTTTTCGGTGCCTTATAATTATTAAAGAATTTTATAGTTGACTCAAAGTTCTTCGGTAATTATGCATTAGTTAAAATTCGGCAATCTTTTCTATAAGGAATTTATGTGCCAGATGCCTCGAGTGCTTCAGAATACTTCTTCAAGAAAAGCATCATTAATTTAATTGCTTTGCTATTTTTATTAAAAATATAAATCACTTTTATCCATTTTATTAGCCACGACGGTAGCGGTGTCGTTATYGAGGATGAATATTTATTAACTTAATTTTTTATTTTGTTTTATTACTAATTTTGAATTTTTCAAAATACGATTCTTCTATTAACTCTTTTATGCTAATAATTTTATTATTTTAACAAATTTTTTTATTTTAATGATAACATATAGATTATTTGAATGCGAATGRAGTAATATTTTTATATTATGCCTAAGTTATTTGTTCAAATTTTTTTTAGAAACTCCTTTTTTCTTTTAATAATTACYAAAATTTTATTTTCATGTTGAATTAGATACAAATGGTCAATATTAAAAGGTTCAATTATCTAATTAATATTGTTCTTAGGGTTTCTAATTATGTTAAAACTTTTATTTAACTCTCATTATAAGTTGTTGATTCTTTTATAAACTTCAAATCCAAATTGAAAATTGATGAACAATTGCGCCCAGGCAAGGTTATTATTGTTGATGCGACTTGGAGCGGTCATATTTGCGCAGCAGAATCCCAATAGCATTTGCTCGAGTGCGTGCCACTAAAGTTGAAATCACCACAGATAGTTTAGCGTTTTTATTATTATTTTTACAGTATAATATTTTTGAAACATTTTTTACTTACTATTTTTTTCTCTATCTGAAGTTTTACACAAAATTTTTAAAATTAAGCTAAATGTAGTAGGGCATGTTTTTTGTGTTTTTAAATTTTGATGTATTTTTTATATTGCATTAACAATAGTTTTTAATTAAAAGGTTCAAAAAGCTTTATCAATTTGCATATTATATAATTGCCTGTTGGTTGTATCAAAAAACAAAAATTAAAATAATATTTGTTAAATTTTAGACATTATGATTCTATAAATCCCTTTAAAAAAAAGAAGGGGTATTTACATTAAAAATTGCATTCAATGTATTATTTTAATTGCCACTGAATGAGTAGAGAAAAGTAATAATTTCTATCGTGAGAAAACGAATTATATTTGCACAAAGGTGCTCTTGGGTCGCAACATAAAAACAATAAAGAAACGTGAAAAACGGTAACACATGAATTCGCAAATGTTATCGTAAAAATCTGGCCAAAGGAGGTCAATAATCAACTAGCTAATCAGTAAGCAATAAAGAATGCGCCTTAATTTTTATCCGAAAATAAATAACCAAAAAGAAGTCAAGAATAAGTTCAACCAAATAATTATTTCAACCTAATACAAATGTCAAGCTAAATTTATATTGCTATTTATTATAATTTTGAATCATCTTATTTTAATAAAATAAACTTTTTCTTCAGTACAGTATAATTAAAATTAGTTTCATAAAAAACCAATATTTATTCCAATAAAAACAAAAAATCAAATATAATTAAAATAATGTTAGAGAAATACAAACAATTAATTGTATCTTTAATTAAATTAAATTAACAGAATTAATTAAATTCAATTTTTTAATATGCAATTTTTATGAAGTGATTTTGATAAGAAAAACACGACAATTAATATGTAACTTTTATGAAGCCAGAGTTCGAACATCAGCATATGGGCAGAAATCTATCAAGCAAGCATTTTGTTATAACATTTAATCAATTATCCTAGTTTATTTTAATATGAAATATTGCTAATTTGAATTTATATAACTTATTATAAACTTTTCTATTACCTTATAAATATTATTTGCGTTTTTTTTGAATAGCGAATTAGCTATATTTTTGTTATACTTTTTAATAGAATGTGTTTTTTTCATAAATTATCGTAATAAGAGATTGTTGGACATTTTGCATAGAGATACAAATTTATTGAAATTATTGCTGTTAATTTTCATTTGAGCAATTTGCTTGCAATTCCTTGTATTTTTAAGGGGTAAATTGATTTTACACGAATAGTAAGTAAGTGCAGGCGTTCTATAAAATTTGATTTTTATTTTGCCGATTCTAAATTAAGATAATTGTTAAATAATTTGGCACAATATTGTCGAACAAGATTTTGTATTCTTGTAATATTAATGGTCCCTGCACTGCTCTTTTTTGTGCTGGACCGTGAAGACATACAGAACGTCGTCTTCATCCTACAAAAAGTGAAAATGCTGTTAAGCTATCTAAAGATATTGGCATAATTTTATTTATTATTAAGCTGTTTATCACCTTGTTCAACGGCTTTTAGTTTTATTTACAATACAAATCTCAATTTTTTGTATTTTACTTTATTAACTTAATTTAGTTTTATATATWGCTGRAKTATATTTATTATTTAAATTTAACAACGCAAKGTATCTGTATAATGAACAAAATRTGAGTTGGGTAGAATTAATACATTTATGTTCATGATTCAGAACTGGACAAGACCAGAATTTTATGAAAAGGTATCAATTTTTTAATGTTGGTTTAATTTTCAACGAATTTTGAGTAAAAGGAAAAAAACTACACAAAAATCTCCAAACATTATTCCAAATATTTATGCATCCAAAACCGGTCACGTGTATGTTAGGATGACAGGTAATCGATTTGAGTCTGAGAATTGGGAATACGAAATTTAAGCAATCAACAGTAAAAAATGGATAACTAATTAACACTTCCAATAAAAGTGAAATCTCCAAAAATTAAATATGCTATATTAATAAGAGCTAATAAAGTCATAATTAAAATGTATTTGTAAATTATAATAAATAAAAAATATTTTTTTATATTTAAAAAAACATATAAATGAAATTGTTGGTATCTTTTTTATAGTTAAATTTATTAAATAAACACAAAGCAAGAGGGAAACATTAAAATAGCATGTTCAAATACTGGTAATTTTTTCCACCGCCGGACGGAGGAGCGGAGCGCTTTGTGGCTTTGCGGGACCTGGCCCAGAGTTGTAAGCAATTTTGCCGCGTATAAAATCAGTCACAATCGGTTGGTCTTGATCATGCAAGCCTTCAACATAGCATAAATAGGCGATAAAATAATCATGGTAAAAAAATAGTTTGATTGATTTAACCAATCATAATTAATTTATAATTTGATCCAAAAATGTCATAATGAAACCATTTGAAAATCTTTACTTAAAAGCAAATTAATTAGACGGCACACGAATCAGTTGGACGTTGAACGAAATTTTCTTCGGGTTGTGAATAAGGGCATATAACATTGCTCGATTTGATTTATTTAAGCTGGAACGCTGTAAGCATAAAAACATCCAGCCAATATCAAATGACCAAAACAAAAAGATCAACAACTGCAAATATTCAAAAAACATTTAAAATTACCAACAAAAAAAAAATCGTTTTTTGTTAGTTTTATTTGGAAAATAGTTTTTAAATGATAATGTCAATTAAAATAATAATAAAAATTGGTACGCTAGTTCTGCTTCAAAACTCGCATTTTTGCATATATACCGAAAAAAAATTCTATTATACAATTAAAATTAAAAAAAACGTTTTTATGTTTGTTCTTATTAACAATTCTAACCTTTTTTATTTACAAAAACAATAAGTCTTTCTTTTGAAAAGCGTAATTTTTTAAAATTAGCTTGTAACATCAAATTAAATAAATATCTACTCCAAATAAACAAGGTTGCAGAACTATGCTATGCACAACCGACACGGCTTTGATTTTACAAAAAAGTTGTTTTTATGTTATAATATATAAAAAGAATTTTATTATCGATTTGCTTGAACACAGCGGGACCATCATACCAATGTGATGGCAGTTATATTTTATTTCTCGAATAAAAAACATATTTCAAGTTCAAATCTTAGATTTTAAGACGATCATTTTTTCTTCTCCTTTTAAAAATAATTATGACTTTGATTGTTTGACTTTTTATTATTAAGGAACCTTTGTCGCGATGGCACAGCCCGAGATCGTGTATCCAAGAATGCTTTTTTATAATTTTTTTTTATATTTTACTTCTCCGTACAATTTTCGTAAAACCWATTATTTATGAATGATAAATATACATAGTAATATTTTAATATTATTATATTATTATGAATCATAATAGGTTAACTTATTTAACGCCTCATAGTATTAAAAGATTTTGAGATACCTCAAGATTCCGCTATTTTGTTGTTATCATCGATTATCCCTTTCCAATGTCTTTTCTAAATGTCAAGACAAGCTTATCCGAGCCATACTTCTTTCACTGACAAGTCCACGCCCCCCTCTTTTTAAGATATATATTATATGAAATTCTTTCTTTTGAATTTTGCAGAATAGCATTATCAATTTAATCTAACTAAATTCGTATAGGTTATTATATCATTGTATATTTGACAGCGCCTTCGTAGTTAAGAAATTAGTAATTATATATAAAGACACTTGGGCTAATTGTCGATTTTAGCTAGTATTTAATTAACTTATTGAATGTGTAAAATTTGAACTTTTTGATTAAAATAAAAATAATATTAATCTTAAAATTTTGTGGGACAATACCCAGCAGCATCTCCTCGAAAATTTTGGGGACAACAAAAAAAAGGTGCGCGAATACCGACCCTCCGCGCGGCGACCGGTCAAGAAAACCGCGTTTGGCCAGGGTCCTTCAGCGCCGGCCGGGTAGTTATGATTTACATATTGTGGCCTTTATAATTTAGCTAAACATTTTAAAATTTGTTTTGTTCWTAAATGGTTTTATTTGTTTTAATGCAAATATATATTTAATAGCTTTTTATTATCATGTTGATAATTTCTTTGATTTGGTGTTTTGAAGTGGAGGGTCTTTGGGTATTCAATTGATTGTTCTATAATGACCGTAAATGCAAGTTAAAACCCGATAAAAAATCAGTCGTATTTTTTTATTTGGAAATTTTTTTCTGTTGCCAAAAATTATATTTAAAACGTTTTTTTAGGTTAGAATTCGTGCGAGAGAATGTTGACAACTTCAAGCTGTATTAGCTATCACACGTCATGATTATTATAATTAACTATAGTATATTCTTTGGAATTAAAATTTTTAAATTTAAAATACTTGCCCATCAATGCTAATATTTGCCATCAGTTGTCTCCGCGGACGGCTATTTAGCTATTATAATTTTGGCTTGATTATTTAAGGTTATTTTTGTAAGCAATAAATATTTGGCTATTGTATATAATCGAATTTTAGCAGTTGATTTTTCTGATTAGATTTACCAAAGGTTTTTGTATCTTTGCGGTGTTCTGCACAAAGATAGCTAGTTATTTTTTATATTTAATCTTGTTTTTCCTTTATTAATAATATTTATTTTGTTAATTTGATTAAAAATTATTAACACTTATTAACCAAAAGAAAAGTTATGGTATAGTTTTTTAATCGTTATATTTAGTTTCAACTCACGCACATGTTCTTATAATGAATAAAGATTTTCTTTAAGATTTTATCAATCAAATTTCCAATTCAATATTACGTAATATGTCGCTTGTGCAAAGCATTTATATTATGGCTAACTTATTATGACTTTGTTGAATTATTATTATTACTACTATTAAATTTTTATTTGTTTGAATAAGTTGTGTTTATCTATTATTAATTTAGTTTTATTTTTGTAAAATATAGAGATTATGTTGTTTAAAAACCAATGATATTATCTAAATACATAAAAGTTTAACAGTATTTTAAATTTAAACAATATGGTCTCTGTTGCTTCTAATTTATTTTAATTTTAGTTATAATTTTGATTAGCTCTTTATTTTTTAACGGATCGTTCGCTTTTTGCTTTTTTGTAGAATTATTATAATTAGGTTCTAATTATCGTAAAGAATTCTTCCATAGTATTTAGTATTTTTTTATATTTTATTCCTTCTAAATTRTTTTTATTATTATATTTTTAATTTAGGGTTAAAACTCTTTCTTCAGAGTTTGCGACTGGGGCTCTGAGGAAGTCAAGTCGAATGCTTGAATWGTGGAGGGTCCGTTTTGTTTGGTTACATCCCTAACGGTATGTCCACAACAGAAACATAACAAAATTGTGCCACCGCCTCACTGGGCAGAAGTAGATGGAAATGGATCCGGTCCTGCAGTCCTTTAGAAAAGTTGTGATAGTAATTTCAGACTTCTGGGCGAGTTGGTTAATTGCTTTAATTCATTCTAAATAGTTTTCAGTGACAGAAATCTTTCAATAATTTTTCAATTGTAAAAATAGTTAACACTTTAAATTTAAATCTTAAAGAAAATAAACAAATTAATTTAAAGTTTTTTTCCAGAAGCATACAGAACAGCTTCAAATCTACGTAATTTTAAATGCTTTTATTAGATCACAGTTACATATTTGTTTTAGTGTTTTAGTGTTTTTGTCAATTTGTTAAATTTATATAATAATTTTTTGTTTTATTCTAAAAACCTGCATTAGTAACTTAGTTATACCTTACTTGGTTAATGATTCTTAACAATCTAAAAATTTTTTAAAGTAAACCTTATATTTCAATCAATTTATTGATTTTTCATTTATTGCGCGTTGGAATTCTTCAAGACGATACTGTAGTCGAGACGAATAGACAAAAATCAAAGCTTCTCTTTTTAGTTTGCTGCAAAAGTCTAATTATTCGAATCCTTTAGAGGGAGCACTTTATTTTTTAATAAATGGGTTAACATTTATTTTAATCTTGTCTTTAAAAATACTTTTTTTTAATGAATTTTCATTAACGTACTTTTTTTAAAGATTTATAGTTGAATTTGTTTTAGAAATACGTTTTTTTATATTTATTTTTTTTTAGTTTGACGTCGTAAACCTTTTGATCACAAACGAGTTATAAATTAAAATATCCTTGCACAGCTCGACGGCAGCAAAAAATTAAAATATAAACTAATGTCGACACTATCAAAATGATTTTTGCTGTTATTTGGCCTTGCTTTACACATCCACCTTCATAAATTTATAAACAAATGAAATGCATTTTAACGGTTAAAGGATATAAATGTTTTTCAATTATTATATTGGCTTTAGACATTTTTTATTATGCGATACTATTATGCTATTGAAATTAAAATACCAAATCAATTGTTTTTATTAATAATAAACTGCTCTAAAGTTCCTCCTGGAGTTTCAATGTTAGCACTGGTATTTATCAGGAACATTCGAATAAAATCATCTTCGTTCAGACTACAGCAAGTTATGATAATTACACATGTGTACATTTAAATTACTTTTTTACAACACAAGCAATTAATTATTTTAGCACCATAGGACCGTGAAAAAGTTGAACACAAAAAAACAAATACACTTTGAGAAATATATTTGTTTGTATATCAAAATTATAAATGGCTCTGATCATAAATAATTATCACTTGACTCAGCAGTTCACAAATTACAAAAGGTTAAAATACTAAAAAAGTGAAATATATAACCCTCGTTGTTTTAGCGTTGATGAGTAAAACTTTTTTATTGTGCATGATAAAAATTTTGCGGATCTTGAAGAAGCAGAAAGCTTGACAGCAGCCATAATAAAAATCAATTACAGGTGAAAAGCGATTAAATTTAAATTGTTTTGAAAAACGCGAAACTGTTTTTGATACAGTAAAAAAGCAAGATAAAAATATTCTAAAACATAAAAGCTCAAAAATAAAAATAATATTTGTTTTTTAAATTTAGAAAAGTCAATTTTTATAATTTATTTAACTCTTAAGAAATAGTTCTTTAGCAAACAAAATGATAAAATAGTTTTAAAATAAAAGGCAAAATTGTTAAAATTTTAATTATTAGATATACATAATAGTCTTTAGTTCTTTCTTTTTAACTTAAATTGATAGAATTTAATCAATATTATATTTTTTTGAAATTTTCTTGTTTTTATTTTTTATCAATACCATTTGTATTGTTTATTTTTTAGAGCGATAGCAACCAAGTGACGAATGAGCAGTTTCAAGATGGATTTTTTCAATGGGTAATTACTATGATTTATTTCTTATTAAAAAATCTTTTTTAAAAAATAGACAATATTTAAATTTCAATCTAATTTTACTTGGTARTTATTTTTTGATTTTAGCAAAGCAACCTTTGTCGTTTAAACTCAAACATTTCAAAAATGCCTTTTGGTATATATTAATAGTTTTAAGTAAATTTATATTCTCTTCTTATGTGTCAAATAATTTACCATTTGCATTTAAATTTTATTTCTCAGTAGATTAATATTTTGAATTTAATATGAATTTTATCGTTTACAGCCTTTAATATCATTTTGATTTTGCTTTCGTTGAAGCCTACAGCAGAAATATGGTGGCGTGGACATAAATCCAGTTATTTTTCGTGTGTGGCAACTTACCAACTACAGTGTAACCAATTAATTAAGCTTAATAATTAAACTCAAACATATAAGTACTATTAAGATCGCATATTCTTCAAATTTATGAGATTTGTAGAAAAAATCCTAGCTATAAATAATGCAACTTTGCTCCTTCTTCGTCTTCATATAAAAAGAGTTAAAATACCTTGTCTGAAAATGTAAATATAATATAATGTTCAAAAAGTAAAACAGCAATAAATGTTTTTAAAAAGATATATAAGCGTCAAGCCATAAACCCTCTCACCTCAACTAGCAGGCCAAAACTATCTTCATGAGTAAGGATCGGATTTATATGCTCCAAAAATGACCAAATATGCGCATATAATATGCTCCAAAAAAGCCAAAATATGCACAAAAATACGAAATATGCACCGAAAAATGGCACTTTTACTGCACTAAATTGCTTAATACTTAATTTTTTTAAAAAAATTAACAAATAAAAAATAACAGAATAATCCCTAATAAGCGGAATAAACTTAGAGTGATGCTATATGGCGTCAAAACGCTTCTGCTCAGCGCAACGCGCTTTCTTTGTAGCTGGGTGAAGTCCATTTAAATTTTTAAAAGAAAATTAATAACTGATCAAACCAACATTTTCAAAGAGTTAAAGAAAGTTAATATTAAATGGCTTTTTGACAATTATTTTAATCCAAACTTTGTAAAAATAAAAGCATTTAAAATAAAAATACAAATTAAAACCCAACTTTAACAACAAGATGGGACTACAGTAAATTAAAATGGATTACAAGTGATACAAAATCGCAATTTTTTACTAATTGCATAGGGCAATTTTGTATCAAAGTCCGGGAAAAAAGAACCACGCTGATGATACCAAGCGCTAACACGAAGCACCGCAAGTAGAAGGCTAGTCAAGCTTTGAAACAATTGCTATAAAAACAGAAAATGTTTGATACCGAAAAAAGCAAAAAAATAATATTCGGAAAGATTTTGAAATTTTGCAACTACAGTAAATAAAAATGGATTACAAGTGATAAAAAGTCGCAATTTTTCACTAATTGCATAGGGCAATTTTGTATCATCTCAAAGTCTGGGAAAAAAGACCCACGATGATGATACCAAGCGACAACACGAAACACCGCAAGTAGAAGGCTAGTCAAGCTTTGAAATAATTGCTTTAAAAAGAATATTGTGATACCGAATAAAGCAAAAAAATAATTTTCGGAAAGATTCATTTAAGTAAAATGACCAACACATTGTTAATGTTGCGGTCAAAACGGATGCACTACATAATATTATTTACAACTAAACCCAAATATAAATCAATCCCTCTTTTTAGTAATCAAAAGGCTGCAAAAGTTTAACTTCACAAACTCTACGCAACAAAATTAAAAAATTAAATTAAGAGAAAAAAATGTTAAAAACGCAAAAATGTTTATGAACTTAAAAAAAGGAAAAATTTTAATTGGATTAAAACACTTATATTTAAAGTTATTAAAAAATAAACAATAATAATGTTAAAATGAGTAAATAATGATAATAAATATAGTTTAAACTACGGCAAAATTGCTACCAATCGATTTATATCAAATTTTTATAAATGACAAAAGCATATCGTAACGTCTTCAAATATACACTTCAACTAATTTAGTTATTATTAATAAATGTAGTTAATTCAAAAAACCATAGCGTATGACTGAAATAAAACAAACTGTAAATAATAAATAATTTTAAGTAAAATTTTTTAAAACCTTTTAATAAATATGTGAATTTAAAACTTCGCACTCGCAGAGAAATAGTATAGAAAAATAAATAGTAATTTCGTTCAACAATAACAATAAAAATATTTAAACAAATTTTTGATTAAAAATCCTAAAATTAAACATAGTAAACTCACAATATTTCTTTTATGATCTTAAATATGAAACTGTAAAAACTATTACAATGTTCTATTGATAATATTTCAAAAATTTCTAAAATACTTATAAATGTAATTTAACATTTATTAAAAGTAATTAAACTAAAAATAATTAATTTAAAAATAATCTTGTTAATTATAAAACCTTGGCAATTTTAAAATCGTTTGCCTGTGACGGGAGGTGACGGAGAATCAGGTTGGTTGCGAATGGTTGGCGGAATTAGAGAAAAAGTGGAAGGCGCCGCCCGCAWATCGGCRACGCGCCAATGAACGCGACTTTCGAAAGATGAAAGTCACCTCATTTATACAATAACATTCTTAAACCTCCTTTAATTGGTGGTTATCATTGTTATGGTCTATTTTATAATTACTTCAATATACATAAAATAACAAAGGTCATTGGATGATCGATTCTGTAAAACTGTATAGAATAAATTAAACTCTGCAAGAGCAAATATTAAATAAGCAATAAGTATTGCCTATAAATATTAAAATATATTCTCCCAAGCATTATGTATGCTAGAATAAAAATAATAAAAAAAGCATAAAAAATTGCTAATATGATATTACCAAAAATTAGTTTTTTAAGAAATTTTTATTGTCAATGTTGTGATATATTTTTTTTCAAAATAATAAATTATCTAAGAAATAATAACGCGAATCCAACCAACATCAGTGATAACAAATAAAATAAAATATAACGTACTCACAAATCAGCATCAATCCTAATTTAATCAATCGAAATAATTAAATAAAAATTATTCATTTTAAATCTTTATATAATAGGCCTATTAAGTATAATAGCATATTATTAGTACGTCTCATCAGCGTCGAATTCGAAAAATGGCCACAATACGCAATGTTTTAAATTGACTAAACAAACATACCTATTTAATTTATTAGGTCTTCGTTTACATTATTAATATATCTCGTGACGAATATGTTTCTCTCCTATATATGAATGTTCTGTCTTTAAAATACTGACGAAAAAAATTTACTACATAAAAGCAAAACATTTTTAATTTATAAGCTAAAGTTGKAATAATAGTTTAATGCGTAAAAATATTTTTCACCAATTTATAAAAACAATAAATTACGAAAGGAGCTGTCAATCAATTTATGCAACAGATAATGAAAATTTTATTAATCAAAATTTGTTATAGCGAGGATGCCGGCGTCTGTGTGTGACTGTCAGTACCGGATTACCGATTAAAACCTTTCACGGTGTGTGGAGCGTACGCGTTCCGTCTAATGCTGATTAAAATAAATTTCTTTTTAAATGATTCTTTTTCAAACTCAATATTTTGGTTTATGCCAATTAAAGTAACATATAAAWTATAAATTACAGATATGCGAAAATAATTTTAAACAATAAACACTATAAGATAAATTGAAGAGAAATAGATTTATAACAAAATTTAATGTGATAAATCAAATTAAGTCAAATCAAATATCCTTATTATGTGAAAAAAGCACTGCGACTTATCTTTTACCAGCATAAGATAAACACATTTTTGAAAACTAATTTAACAAAATCAAAATGTTCAAAATATCAAGATTTCATACAAAGCAAATTCAATCTTTTCACTAATCTATAATCTGAGAATGCACAATAAATATTATAAAATAAGTCAATATAAAATAAAAAATGTCATGACCCCGCGAAAACTAAACAAAAAGAACTTAACTCCAAAATAAAACCTATAAGCAAAAATAAAAATACTAAGGAATCTTTAAAGTGAGAACCAAAAAATAAAATAATAGAAAGAAATTGTTAAGGTCTGAATCATGCTTAATCAAAAAGGACACAAACAATGTTAAAAAAAATGATTTTAAAGAAATGCTTAAAACATAGAAAATGTTGACAAAAATAAATAAATAAGCATATTACTTATGTTTATTAAAAATATAATATAAAACAAGACAAATTTTCATCAATTAAAATACTTTTATCGATTAAGCAAAATTTGCAATTTATCTATTTATGATTTTTTGTTATGAAATATTTGATAAGTTCTTTTAATTTTGGAATTTTTGGCCATTTTTTATTTGTGTTTTGCAATCAGAATAAAGTATATGGGTTGAAAGGTATTTATTGAATTTGTGGTCTTTAAAAAGTTCTTAAAAGGTTTTACAAAATTTTTCAAACAGTTCAATATACGTAAAAGGTATTTTTTTGAAAACTTTTTAAGTAAGCTCTGTAAAGACAGTTTAGGTAAGCAAGCCACTTTATGGCTCTTCAAATCCCAAAAGTGTCGATTGGGTACTGATAACTTTTTTCGAATCGATCTGACCTTAACCATTTTTATAGTGATTGGGTGAGTGATTCTAAGACTTAGTTCAAAAAAGGGCATCTATCGGTTTAAGCCAATTTATAACCCTTCAAACCTTGGCCGTGGATATTTTTAAATATCTATAAATCGATATTACTGCCCACTCCCCCCCCCCCTCCGGCGATGGGAAAACGAACGCCCATCCCCGGCTGGCAGAAAAAAACAGCCATTTGAATTGCTGCAGCGAGCGGTGGATGGAAAGAATGGCTGCAATCGATTATAAATTTTATAAAAACCTTTCCAACTTTTGTCTGGAAATAAACAGCAAAACATAGCAATTGCAATGAACACAAAAATTTTTTTTTTGGTTTTTTTAATAATAAGTATTGGAGACACCTTACCCGAGATTATTAACAAGCCAACATAAGCTAAACTATGGTTTCATGATAAAAAGTTAAGCTGAAGTTCAAAATTGTATTAGTAAATTTTTTATTATGTGAACATAATTTAAAGTAAAGATTAATTTTTAAAAGCTAAAATTACGTTAAAATCAAAAAGATTTGGGTAAAGAATAAACAAATTCAAAATACCATCGGTTAAATAAACACCAATTATATATGTAAAAAAATAAAGAATGCCTGCGAATCGGTTTCGTTACCGAAAGGATCATCCGCAGGACGTGAAAGACGGATCCGTCTTGAGCAAAAGTTTTTCCAAGTAGATCTTAGAATTAATCAGATAAACGTTTATTATTTAATGAACATTTAACAAATGGTTTAAGATTTCTAAAATATAAATTTAAAAAGTTTTGACAACGATGCTTGCTTTTCAATGACAAGAGGGCATGTCTTAGGCGGAAGAATGGGCACATGCAAAGAGCTGAATCGCACGGAAATTTGACTAAAACAAAAATAAGAATTATGTAAAAATAATCATTTATTTACTTTTCTAAACCCTCTTAACGAGCCCATCAAATTAATAATAAAAGAAAGCCATATCCGATCAATTGCATTGGTTCAAAAACAATATAATTTAAATATAACAAATAAAATTTTGTTCAACAAAAATATGAATAATAAAATTAACAAATAATTCATATTTTTGATGTTATGCTATGGCTTAATTTCAAATTTATGCAGTGCACAAACTCAGTCATGATGCTACAAGTGAAGCAATGTGCAACACTCTGACTGCGAGCAGTCATGATGCTACAAGTGAAGCAATGTGCAACACTCTGACTGCGAGCCCTCCGCAAGGTGCTGCCGAGAGCATTACAGTATTAAACGAACAACAAAAGACAGCAAACTTACACTGTAATTAAATAAAATAATCTATTAATTTAAAAAAACGGTGTCTGACCAAAGTAAACATTCTGGCATCGTAAAAATTTTAAAATATCTTCTTAAATATATTGGAATTGTGGAAAGTCAAAGAATTATTTGAGACTGTAATTGCCGCCAAAGTATGGGAAACATCAAGTCATGGTTTTGTATTATCAACAAAGCCTCACGGAATGTCTTAATATTTAATGTCTCATTGTTTGTTGTTGGTGATGTCACGATATTTTTAGGTCACAAGTATTGTAATAAAAAGTGTCTAAATGCCTAAATGCGGCACTTCAAAAAATGACTATTTATTAATTATCTGTTTATTTTTTGATTTGAATAAAACTATTTCTGAGATGTAATTATTTTYGTCGAATCTATTTTTGGCTTCTTTTATTAAAAAAAGTGCTAATTGGATGCTGGATTAATTAATTAGTTTCCCTTTCTGTTAAGCAAATTATCATAATTTGAATTTAATATAATATTATATTTACACTGCAATTTTTAAAAATAAAATTTTCATTGAAAAGTAAGCAAATGCCAATTCCGAATAAAATTAATATTTAATTATATCATATTAATCAAATATGATTTTACTGCAGGAGGAAACTATTATAAAACGATTTTAAAAATCTTACAAAAAAAACTATTTAAATAAACATTGTTAGTGTAATAATATAAAAATTATGAACAAAGGCTATCAAAATAAATGGCAACCTAAAAATGCCAACAACCAAAATACCTCTTKCAATTAATTAAAGATTTTTTAATATAAATTACTGTTGACCCTAGAAGACARCTGCTTCATGAAAACTAAGGATTCACTTCCGCTTGACATTATTGGAATCGAGGATGACCCCTGCAAATGTTGTTGATGCAAATTTGCATTCAAGACAGACAAACATTCCAAATTACGATTTTATGAGACGTGCTTATTATATCAAATATGTTAATCAAATTTAACAAAAAATTTGTCGCTACTTAAAAAACCAAATGTTATTTAAAAGTACTTGGACACGTAACAGCA
>MEIZ01000109.1:158312-224068 GCA_001723225.1 Globodera ellingtonae | reverse complement strand
TACACATCCCCCGCCTACGTCACAAACACCAGCTCCTACACCTCCTCCCCCTCCCGCATCACGGGTTCCAGCCCCTACACCTCCTCCTTCTCCCGTGTCACGGATTCCAGCCCRTACACCTCCTCCCACTCCTGAGCCACAAGCACCATCTTATTCTCCTCCTCCACCACCTTCTTCATCTAACAAAACAGCTGTATCTACAGGACCTCTTCCGAAACAGAGAAAAGAAAATCTCGGCAGCAGAGTAGCACCACTATCTCCTCCACCATCTCCTAGCAAAAACGAAACAAAAGTAGCGAAAGCATCATCACWCATACCTCAAATAGAAACAAATCGAACGAAACAAACATCGCCTCCAAGAGTCGTGACTTTGAGTGAGCCACCAAAACAGAGAAACGAAAAAAGTCTAATTGGGGATAAACCTCAACCAAAGAGTATTTATGATGATGACATAACTGGAGTTGTTGAGTTCAAATATCTTCGCGATTTRCAACGTTTTCAAGCAATTTTTCATGATCCAGAAATTTTATTTATTTCATTCACACCTCAGCTCGGCTACGTGTTGGGTTTTGAAAACCCCCAAAAGGTCGTACACGAAGAAATTGCAAAATACGGCTGTGATTTGCGGGGAGGATTTTCAAGCTTTGCAGTATATACTAAAGGTCTAACGGAGAATATGATCGTCGGAAATTCGCTGAGCTCTTTACTCCGCGTCGTCTCCGTGTCAGGGGCTGTGCCCGGAGAATACGCGGAGAAGATTTACGATTCGCCTCTTTACGCACGTGTGTTGCCAAAGGAAGTGTCCGAAATAGAAATCGAGCTAAGAACAATGTCGGATGGACGTCTTGTACCATTCTCGTATGGGACAGTTATGATCGTATTGATATTTAAGAAAGTGATAGACTTTTGAAACATTCATTGTATTTTTTTGTGACAAAAAAAATGGTGCATATTATTTACGACACATCGATTGGAGGTTATGATGCGTTTTACGTTCAAAGCGGGGCGGGCAGCGAGTCTTTTGAGGTGTTCAGGGGATCCCCGCCTTATCAGCGGGGATGGGGAGCCCCTCAAACTGGGGCAGGAATTGGAGACATTTTTCGTGGACTGTGGCGCTTTTTCCTCCCAGTCATACGACGAGCCGGCGGTGCTGTAGCAGATGAAGCATTAGAGACCGGAAAACGCTTTTTAAACAAAGTTATTGAAGAGAAACCTAACATAAAAGAAACACTAACAACGCTGGCAACAGAAGGAAAACGAGGCGTGGATAATGTTTTGGAAAAAGGTGGACTTCCACGACAATTCGGAACCGGAGGAAGAAAAAAGCGTATAAAAGCAAGAGCAAAGACTTTCCCTTCAATTCATTCTCATCAAACATTAATTGGGAAAGCGATTTCAAAACCCGTAATTCAAAGCAAAAAACGTCTTCGTTCCGACGCTTTTGGACTATATTAAAAAATGACATTCCACAAAATTGACGCAAGCAGCATTGACTCAATCACAAATGCTGTGGACTTCTTCAGCATCCCACCCACAAATGTTACAGTGTCGTCAGCCAAAGTGTTTGAGATTTTGACCAGCAACCCTCTCACCGACACACCATTCCATTTTAAAATCCACTCAAGCCAAAATTACATTGATCTCTCCAAATGTTATCTTCTAACAGAGTTTCGTATTCGAAAGAAGGCTCAAGATGGCCAGCTGGTGAGTTTGGAAGCTACAGATACAGTGGTTCCAATACAATTAATCGGGCATACGTTCATGCGTGACATGAAAATTGCTATAAATGGGCGCGAAGTCTTCAACTCAAATTCTTTAATGGCGTACAAAACTTATTTGTCTCACGAGTTGTCCTATTCGAAAGAAGCCAAAAAATCACACTTACAAGCGGCTGGTTATTATGAGGAAGGCGAAGAACAACTCGAGAACCAACTGGCTCAGGGATTTGTCGAAAAAATGTCTCGGTATTCTTTGAGCAAAACCGCTCAATGTATATCTAAAATAGATGCAGACCTTTTCAACTTGCCCCAATATTTGATCAACCATTGCGAAATCGACATCACAATTCAACCAAATGAGAGCGATTTTGTTTTAATTGACAAAATGATAGCTGGTCCCAGCTATGTCTTTGAGGTTGTAGGGCTAAAACTCTACTGTAAAAAAGTCAGCCTAATGGACGGTCTGGCGTTGGAATTGGCGCAAAAATTGGAGTTGAAACCGGCTCGATATGCAGTTCGAAAAACAATGATGAAAGCTCTTTTCATCGGGCAGGGGCGTTACGAATTCAATTCAAATCTATTTACGGATCAAATCCCGCGTCGTTTAACCCTAGGGCTCGTGGCCAATACAGATTATGTGGGGAAAAAAGACAGAAGCCCATTCAATTTTCAACACTTTAATGTCCGAGACATTAGCATTGCGGCCAATGGTCGCTCTTACCCCCAGGCGCCTTATGATCTTGATTATGCTAACTGGAAATTTGTAAGAGCATTCAACGATACAAATGAAGCGCTCGGATATGCAAACTCGTCATACGGAAATGGAATTACCTATAAACAGTTTAGGGCAACACACAGTATATATGTTTTTAACATGACAAACAGCGGAGAGGATCATGGCGGCTTATTCGACTTGATCAAGAAAGGAAACACAGCGGTGAACATAAAATTTAAGAATGCGGTGCCTTCCGGAGGACTTATGCTGGTAGTGATGGGAGAGGCGGATTCCATTTACTTTTTGGATAAAAACCGAACGATCGCGACAGACACCACTATTTAAACCGATTTTTATTCGTTTTATTTCATTAATAAAATGTATTCTAAAAGAGTTGCATTTATTCTTTTGTTTTTCCGAATTTCTCTTCCTGTCGTTGGTCAAGAAGAAGATGAGGAGATCACCCCGTATCAGGAATATGTGAGAAGAAGCGCAATGCGCAGATTATCCAACACTATCCTTCCAACCACTACCCAAAAAGTAACAACACCACCAATTCCAAAACGTGATGAAGAAGATGACGAAGGGCTCCCCCCGTATCAAGAATATTTGAGAAGAAATGCACAGCGCAGATTGTCCAATACTATCCTCCCTTTTTCTACTCAAACAGTAGCAACACCGCCAACACCGCCAACAGTTTTAAAAGTCGAAAAACTTATCGATGAGCCGATAGCTGCTCTTGTCCCACCCTTAATCCAGCTGTGTAAGGACACCCCTAATGAAAATAATTTTTATCAACAAGCAATTTGCTGGGCTCTTTTTGTTTTGTATCTAATGATTATTGTCAGTTTAGCCATCCAACAGCTTTGTTCATTTCTTTGGTTAAACAAAACTCGAAATGGACAGCAACCAAATTTCCAAAATTTTGATGTCTTCCGAGAAAACGAGCCAAACGTTTCTGGGATGCTTCCCTTGCGACCGACTACCTGACCCAGCAACTCTCAGATTTCCAGCGGCTTTGATTGTCAATTTGGATCCTCATCAATTTTCCGGATCCCATTGGGTTGCGCTATATGCGTATGGGTTGCAGCGAAACGTGATTTATTTTGATAGTCTAGCATTACCCATTAATGAGGTAATTCATAAAACTTTTCTTTCATCATTTCCAAGAATTTTGTGTAATGTAAAACCATGCCAATCCTCTTTGTCTAATACTTGTGCTCATTATTGTATATGTTTTGTACTTTTTTTATCATTAGGATATACATTTGAACAATTTCTTCATAAATTCGATACTATGGACGAAAGTTTTGTAAAATTATTTATTCGCAAATTTTTTCCAATAAATATTTTTCCTTGCCTGTATTTGGTCCCTTTAAGCACCATACGCTGCGAGGTCGCAGCGATGGCAGCGACCGATGATTGGTTGAAGGGTTTTCTCCACTCAAAGAGGATGGAGGGAGGGGTACCATTCCGTACCAATGTGTGCCCAAGGACGATGATTGGTAGAAGGGTTTTCTTTTCTCAAAGAGGATGGAGGGAGGGGTGCCATTCCGTACCAATGTGTGTCCAAGAACGATGATTGGTTGAAGGGTTTCTTTCCTCAAAGATGATGGAGGGAGGGGAGCCATTCCGTACCAATGCATGTCCAAGGCCGATGATTGGTTAAAAAGATGGAGGGAAGGGTAACGCCATCTGAGCCAGGGTAGAGAGCGATAGATTTTGGCTGAGAGGCGCTCTTTCCGCAGAAAGCAGGGAGAAGGATACCGTTGGCTGAGATTTCCTTCGCTCTTTCATTCAGCAGAGAGGATACATACCTCTTTCTGTAAAAGTATTATCTTTTTTAGGGAGTAAACAAATACCGGATCGAAGAGATACACGAAAATACTCTTATAAAAAGGCCAAAAAATATTCCCCAAATTCATTTTATTCCGTTGTTATACATTAAATTTTTTATATCAATAAAGTTGTTAAAAATGTCGCCTCCTCCCGCTAAAAGAGCGCGTCGTTTCTTCATCGAAGAATTGCTGCGTGAGCCTTACAACGAGCTTTCCCCTCCCCCAAAAACCGTCAAGGACTACGTGAAAAAGTTGGACAACAACGTTGAAGAAGTGGCCAAATTCCAGTGGGTGAAGACAAAGACCCGCTTCTCAATTGAGGATGTTCCCGCCGATCCCGAGGGTCTTCTCGCGGGAATCTTCCAGCATTGCGTTGATGGAGGGCTTGATGAAAGCCGTCAAAGAGGAGTTGAACCGACCCATCTCGGTTGTACGATAAGCAGCCAGCTCCTCTCTTCTGATATTTGGATTCCGGTCCGGCAGATCACGGAGGACACAATTAATACCATCCTGAACCGCTTCAACGACGTTGCACAAAGCAAGAAGCAGGACGGCGTCACGCTTTGGGGCGAGCCTTTTACTGTTGCTGTGACGACAGTCAACCGCAACGGGCTCCATGTTCGACGACTTAAAGGAGGAGCTCTCCGGAAACTGGCTCCGGTCCATCACCGCGTCTACGACCAGTGCCTGATCAAGATCAACAACCCCAATGGAAACAACTATTGTCTCTTTTATGCATTGATGGCAACGCTAATGCACGCGATCGGAGGTCTCCCTCGTCAACGTTTTTGTGAGTACTTACATAGTCAAAAAGGTATGAGAGGAAGACTACAACGAGAGACGGAAGAAATGATGGATGCCGTCAATGCTCCACCTGGACAACAATCATACGACGCCGAAATTTACGTTCCGCGCGTCGTCGACTGGTGGAACAACGACAAATTTTTGAGACAACACAAATTCAAGGCGTTTGTCTTTGGCTCGTCAGGACATTACAAACCGTTGTTCAAATACGGTCCCGAAGAATATGAAGTGCCGATCATTCTCTACTTTGACAACGCACATTTCCACGGAGTCCAAAAAAGTGGAAATTTGTTTGGGCGGCCTTACTGCTTGAGTTGCGAAAGAACGTATGAAAGACCAAAAATGCACAACAAAAGCTGTAAGGCCCGGTGCATCAAGTGCTCGCGTGTTGGACCAACATTTCCGTGCAAACCAATGCAAGGATTCCGACAAAAATGCAACGGATGCAACAAAATGTTCTTCAACAACGACTGTCTCCAGCATCATTTGAAAATCAGCTTTTGCAAGCGGAGCAAGGAATGCAATGATTGTGGCAAAATTTACGACGTTTTTGACACAACCCGTAACGGGAGAGAAGGGCACAAATGCCACGAGAAATGGTGCGAAAACTGTCAAATTTACCACGATCTCAAGCGCGGCTGCTTCATCAAACCGATCGAAATGGACAAAAAGAAGGAAGCAAAACTTTGGCGTTTGGTCACTTTTGACCTGGAAACAATGCAGCATGAACCGGCCGATCCCGACTTCCCGGAACGACGAAAGCATCAAGTCAACTTCATCACGGCAAAAGTCGCTTGTCCGGACTGCATTTCATCGGGAGAATGGAAGAAAAGTCTCCGTGGAAAGGAATGTCAAGTTTGCGGTCCGAATCGCGTCATCACCTTCAGCCAAAGGCCTTTCCGTGGCACTGAAGTGGACAAACAAATCGTGACTCAGCACCCGCTCGTCGCTTTTGTCAAATGGATACTCTACGAATTGCCGATCAAATTCGAGACGGTCGCCTACTCCCACTTTGGAGGACGATTCGACATGGTGCTGGTCTTCAGAGAAATTTTCATGGAGGGACTCAACCCATCGCTGATCCGAAAGGGGAACCGGTTGTTTGAGATGATCGTAAGTTTAATTCTTTACTTATTTATTTCAAAATAATTTTAATAAAATAAAATATAAGGTTAACAAGAGGAAGAAGATCAACGCTCAAGTGTCCTTCCGGGACTCGTGGAATTTGGTCCCCGGCCCTTTGGCCTCAATGGTGCCGATGTTTGGCCTGGATGTACACGACAAGCCGTTCTTCCCTCATCTTGCAAATCAGCCTTCAAACTACGGGCGGCGAATTCATCTATCAAAGGCGGATTATCTGGCGGCTGGGATGATGCCGGAAAAACGAAAGGAGTTTGACCGATGGTATGAAGCGCACCGGCATGAGCCTTTTCTTCTCGACGAAGCCTTGGCCAGGCAATTTTTTATTTTAAATAAATAAATAAAATTAACAAATGAATACAAAAAACTTTTAGTTATTGCAAAAATGACGTGGACATTTTAATGTCGGGCCTTGTTGCGTTTCGATCTGAATTTTTGGAATTGACAAAACGAAAGGCGGGACCTGACGGGAAAGCGGAGAGGGCAGCCTTCAAAACTACCCACGAGGGAATTGATGCGGTTCGTCACTGCATCACCATCGCTTCTGCCTGCATGAAGCATTTTCGAACCAATCATCTGAAGCCTGGGCATTTGGCCCTTGTGCCGGAAAAGGGATACGACAGCTGTGGCGACAACCAAAGCGACTTAGCCCTTGCATTCATGGATTGGTATGCTGAAGAACACGGAGTCCGGATCCAGAACGCCTTTTCTGCCGATGGTGAAAAGAGGGTGGGCAATTTCCGTTTGGACGGCTGGATCGAAGAGCAGCAAAAGGGGCTCGAAATACACGGTTGCGTTTGGCACGCATGTAAAAGATGTTACCCAGACGAAGATTTGATTATGCCAAACGGAAAAACAGCCGGAAGAATCCGTGAACGCAACAAGATGAGGATGGACATCATCAAGGCGCAGTTTCCGAACATTGAAATTTTTTGGGAGTGCGACATCCGGGCGATGATTACGAAGGACAAGGCTATGAAGAAGGCCTTCGACGAGTTCACCGGAGAAGGCGGACCCATTAACATCCGCGGATGTTTTATGGGTGGAAGGACCGGAGCAACGAAGCTTTACCATCAAGCCTCTCCTAACGAAAAAATCAGCTATTATGATGTCACAAGCCTTTACCCCTTCATAAAGTTCGTTTTTAATATAAATATTTGATAATATATAAAATAATTTTTAAAGTTTTGTGACAACTTATCCCGTCGGGCACCCCAAGCTTGATGTTCCTTGTGAGGAGGTCGATTGGAGAAGACCGGAAGACAACCCCTACCCGCTGGCGATCCTCAAAGTGTTCGTCATTCCTCCGCAAAAAATCGATGTGCCTGTCTTACCCGTCAAAGTGGATGATCGGCTCTGCTTCCCCTTGTGCATGGCTTGCTGCAAAAAGTATCCGAATGGGGCGGTTATGGACTCGTACAGCTGCCGGCACGACGACAAACAGCGCGGATGGATCAGCACATGTACATCATTGGAGTTGAATGCCGCACTTGAAGAAGGATATCGGGTGACCGATCTGCTTCGCGTCCTAGAGTACAGCAAAGGCGACAACAAACTCTTCCGACCGTACATCAGCGAGTTCATCGCCCAAAAAATGCACGCGTCCGGCTTTGATGAAGAAATTCGGGGAAATTTTGAGGCAGAGGAGCAGTTTATCCGAGAGTGTATGGAGAAGTTCGGCATCAAAATCGACCGAACAAAAATGATCCCCAACAAAGGGAAGAGGGCGCTGGCGAAATTGGGCGTCAACAACTTATGTTAGTTTTGACAATTTAAAACTATTTTTATTGTATTTATTTAGGGGGCCGCTTCTCTCTCCGGAACTTTGGTCTTTCAAAGACCACAATCACCGACGACCCATCAGAACTGGGCAAATATCTGGACAACAAAAAGATTGAGATCTCCGCTCTCGACATGCTGACGCCCGAGACCATCCTGATCAGCTACGTCGAAAAAAAGGATTGGATACAGGAGCACCCCTGCTCCAATGTGGTCATCTCCCTCTTCACGACTTCTGCTGCCCGGCTTCATCTACTCCGGACAATGCAAAAAGTCATCCGGACGAACGGGTGTACACTCTTGTACACAGGTACCTTTAACTGTAACAAAAAATTTTGAAATCAAAAAAATTTAGACACGGATTCGCTCATATATGCGCATCCGAAAGAAGCCAATCCTTTGAAATTAGGCCCTCATTTAGGACAGCTAACAGATGAATTTCCAAAGGTAAATTTTTATTTAATAAATATTTTTATAAAAATATTTTAGCACGAAATCCTGGAATTTGTGAGCGGGGGGTCCAAACAATACGGCCTGAAGCTGCGGAAGAAGGACGCGCCAGCCGACAGCGATTTTGACTACATCCTCAAAGTCCGTGGAATGACGCTCAACCACGACGTTCTGAACAATCAAGGACTTCGATATCAGACGTTCAAGGACATAGTCTTAAAATTCGCGTCAACTGGGGAACTCGATCCAATTTCCGTATTGTATCCTAATTTTCTTCGCCCCTCTGTTAATGATGGTTCTGTTGTCTCAGCCCCTCTCCGCAAAATTTATAAGCCCTATGTGGGCAAAGGCATTGTTTGCTCTCGTGATTTCCGTGTGCTCGATTTTGGCCATATTTCACATTGATTTTTTACATATGTTTTGATTCATTTTGTAGTTTGATTATTTCGAAATTTCATCGTTGGAATTTGTATTCTTTTCACTCTGTAATTTATCTTTTATGTAAGTTTGTATGTAAAATTGGCTTAAAGAAGATAAATTGATAAAATTAGTGTTTAGAAGATAACTTTTTGAAAAAATTAGTGTTTAGAAGATAAATTTTTGAAAAAATTAGTGTTTAGAAGATGTCGTTTTTGGCTGGAAAAATGCATAATTAAGCATTGGAAGATGCCTTTTTGAAAAAATTAGTGTTTAGAAGATACATTTTTGAAAAAATTAGTGTTTAGAAGATAACTTTTTAAATATGTTGAACAAAATTAGCAAATTATACCAAATAATGTGTCTTAGCGCAAGTGTGCGTAATGCGCGCGCGTGTGTAGAGCGTGCGTGTGTGTAGGGAGGGAGCATGTGTTTGGATAATTTGACTGTTTTATATTTAGTATATGTAACTTTTTACGCCAAAATTGTTTGGTATATTTATTGGTCGACAAATAAGAGCTTTGATCGTGGTTGAGTATAAAATACAAATTTGTGGATTAGTAAAGAAAAAATCACCACATTGTATACGGTGAATAATCGTTTCTTTGACTGCATTCTGCACGACCAGAACTCTCGTCCAAATTTTCATCAGAGACCGAGAGTTCTTCCTCTTTCACGATATTTGAGCTGTTACTGGCGGTGCCAATCTCGGTAAACATATTTCCAAGCCAGCTCGGACGAGCTCGAGGCTTTGCTCGATCCTCTATTTTGCAAAGCTCGAGCGGATAGTAGCGGTCTTCCTGTCCAACCGGAAAGCTCTCGACCGCGCAGTGAAGGAAGGGATGACGAAGTTTAATTCTGTGGCGCACATAGTAATGGGCCGCCACATTCACGTTATAGGGACGTCCGAGCCGACCGTAGGCCATTTTTGAAGCCGCACCTTGCGTAGTCAGATCTCCAAATATGAATGTCTTTGTGAATCCGTTCCGGTCGAGATAAGTTGTTCGTACACTTTGCCCTTTTAATATCTGAAGTACACGTTCACGATCCGAAGGATGATTGAGACGATCGCGGAGCTCAGACACCCGACAATTCAACAATTGAGCACATTTATCCGAAAGGAGAATCATGATTTGAGAAAAATGCAGATTTTTGAAAAAAATGATAATGAAAGTTCAAAACTGACCCTTTTATATCCCTATTTGTTTAGGGAACCAAATGATCAGATTAAAAAAGCGGTCAACTTCATTTTAAATTTTGGTTGCAAATCTCATCAAAATTTATGTTTATTCAAAAGAAAAAGATTAATCCTGTGCGGGAGGCAAAATTTTCAAGGTTATGGATCAAATTAAACTGATCATTGCAAACAGCTTCCATCCCTACAATTGTGTCTTGCAGATGTTGAAGCTGTAGGGCCCAATGTTGTTGGTCTAGGAGTAGTCCATTTTCCTGAAGGGTTGTGGCCGTTTCCATCATCTGATTCTGCAGATGGGTTAGATGATTAATTGAGCGATGAAGATCACGCATGCTGCTGTGACATTCACGCCATTGCAACACCTTAAAAGAGGTGGAACACAGTTAAAACATCAGAAAAAAAATCTTCAAAGGCCTCCAAAATTTTCTGACTAGACAAGACTTCAATAATTTTATTTCCATTAGCCGATTATAGGTTAAACAGGGCAGCAATTAAATATATCCAAACAGAAAAAAAAGATAAAATTAGGAACAATTAAATGTTTATAAATTATAAAAATTACCATTTGCGGCCAGGTATTGCTATAAAATACTGAATATTTTAGCAAATATTCAGAGCGTATTGGCCCAGGGGCCATTAAAAGGCGTTGATGAATAGGCAGGGCATGCGTCATGTCGGACACCAATTCAAAGGGTAAACGTAAAGCCATTTTAATCTAATTTAAAAAAACAAACAGGATAAATGACCAAATCAATCGTTACAAAATGCCCGGAAGGCGTCTCTCTACTCGAATTACTGAGACAATCAATATACGATTGAATGAGATTATCTTTTATTAAATTAATACAACATTTTATAAATATTATTACATTTGGACATTCGCCTCACGCTAAGGCTTGGTTGCTTAAGGACGGTCTCAGCAACCGTGACTGACTCGCTGATCAGTCGCCTTAGACCAAGGCCTGGTTGCTTAATGCCGACCTCAGCAACCGTGACTGACCAGACTCGCTGATCAGTCGCCTTAGACCAAGACCTGGTTGCTTAAGGCCGACCTCAGCAACCGTGACTGACCAGACTCGCTGATCAGTCGCCTTAGACCAAGGCCTGGTTGCTTAAGGTCAACCTCAGCAACCGTGACTGACCAGACTCACTGATCAGTCGCCTTAGACCAAGGCCTGGTTGCTTAAGGTCAACCTCAGCAACCGTGACTGACCAGACTCGCTGATCAGTCGCCTTAGACCAAGGCCTGGTTGCTTAAGGTCAACCTCAGCAACCGTGACTGACCAGACTCGCTGATCAGTCGCCTTAGACCAAGGCCTGGTTGCTTAAGGTCAACCTCAGCAACCGTGACTGACCAGACTCGCTGATCAGTCGCCTTAGACCAAGGCCTGGTTGCTTAAGGTCAACCTAGCAACCGTGACTGACCAGACTCACTGATCAGTCGCCTTAGACCAAGGCCTGGTTGCTTAAGGTCAACCTCAGCAACCGTGACTGACCAGACTCGCTGATCAGTCGCCTTAGACCAAGGCCTGGTTGCTTAAGGTCAACCTCAGCAACCGTGACTGACCAGACTCGCTGATCAGTCGCCTTAGACCAAGGCCTGGTTGCTTAAGGTCAACCTCAGCAACCGTGACTGACCAGACTCGCTGATCAGTCGCCTTAGACCGGGCCTGGTTGCTTAAGGTCAACCTCAGCAACCGTGACTGACCAGACTCACGGATCAGTCGCCTTAGACCAAGGCCTGGTTGCTTAAGGACAACCTCAGCAACCGTGACTGACCAGACTCACTGATCAGTCGCCTTAGACCAAGGCCTGGTTGCTTAAGGTCAACCTCAGCAACCGTGACTGACCAGACTCGCTGATCAGTCGCCTTAGACCGGGCCTGGTTGCTTAAGGTCAACCTCAGCAACCGTGACTGACCAGACTCACGGATCAGTCGCCTTAGACCAAGGCCTGGTTGCTTAAGGACAACCTCAGCAACCGTGACTGACCAGACTCACTGATCAGTCGTCTTAGACCAAGGCCTGGTTGCTTAAGGTCAACCTCAGCAACCGTGACTGACCAGACTCGCTGATCAGTCGCCTTAGACCGGGCCTGGTTGCTTAAGGTCAACCTCAGCAACCGTTCAGATAATTGACAAATATAATGAGAAGAAAAAATATGATTTTTAAATTGGGAAAGAAAAAATATTATTTCTAAATGTATTTTTAGAAATATAATATTTTAATAATTGAATATAATTATCAAAAGATAATGAAGAATAACTAGGGCATCTTTTTGATCACTCCCGACATTCAGCGGAAGCTATATTAGAACACCTCGGAAAGGCTCGGGATAAAGAATGGATATACAAGAAGAAATCTTTTTTAAATTAATTTTAATCCAACTGGGGGGGGGGGATTACTCGGTGGAATTCGATATACAAAAATTTAAACTTTTTTAAAAATAAATTTAATCCAAATTAGGGGGGGTGTATTACTTTGTGGATATGTCGAATGGTAATGCGTGGGCATTCGTCACCTCATTTCCCATTGATTGGGAAGATAAAAAATAACTCTCTATCAATTCCAAGCCATTGGGCTGAGAATGGGTTGAGGCCATTCATAATAATGCGTCGAAACACTCTCATTTTCATTTTCGTTCTCTCTCTTTTCCTCTCTCTCTCTCTCTTCGAATACGCGTCGTTTTTACCTCCCCTCCACACAGCCCCACGTGACCCTTGCCACCGTCAACCCTGTCTCTTATACACATCTAGATGTGTATAAGAGACAGGTGTGAGAGACAGAGAAAGATACAATAGAGAAAGATGATAAATACAAACAGAATTAAATTTTTTATCCCCAATAAAATTCCTACGTCTTAGAATTTAAAAAATATTTTTAATATAAATGTAGGAATTAATAGATTATTTGTCATTTCTTTTAAAAAACAAATTTCATTAATTATTTTATTTAAGTTTTCAATGTTGTTTCCTACTTGACATTTTCGGGCAGAATGGAAATGCCTCCCCCCCCCCTCTGTTTCTCCCTTTCTTTCTTTCTTCCTCTCTCTATCTCTATTCGTTTGGCTGTGCCTCTCTTCACATTCTATCGACCCAAAACCTTTCCTCTGCTCGAGAGAGGTCTCGGCCATTTGGCTAGGAAATTTTGCCTTAAAGCAAAATTATATTCCCTTTCTCCCAGTGTGGCTGTGGCCAATTGGTTGTGCGATAGACTCCGATTCTCGAAGGTTCAAATCCCGCGCGATGAAAATGAATTTATTCGATTAATTCTCGAGCGTCCTCGGGAGGACGGATACGGGAGTTGATTAATACTCATTTGACTAATGGTACCGTACCCTTCCGGCCCCTCCCCAAAGGCGGCAACTTCAAAAGGGGCCTTTCCGGAAAACGGCTCCCGAACCCACCAAATGTGCCGACAAAAGGCGGCAACCTCAAGGGTGTGAAGAACACTTGTTCTTCACACCCTTGCGGACGCGGACGGATCCCGTTGACCTACTACTTACTTGGACACGTAACAGCACACAGTTTCTTCCTGTGCGTTTAAAAGATCAAAATCAATCATTAAACAGGAAACATTACTTTGTCCGCTTTTAAGCCATTAGTTATTTTGACCGCTTTTGGCTTTATTAAGAATTTTAAATTTTTTTTAAATAATTGAAGTTGGGGAAGCCTTTGAGCCAGTTCAATTGCAGCTTGGCATGTGTAAAACAATAATGTTGCTGTTAACTTAAAGAGATAATTTAATTTTTCGTTAAAATTAGTACTTTAAGCGGCCGCTTTCTCAAATAATGCTATTTCCAGCTTTTTGATAAAAAAATATAATTTCGCTGATTTATTTATTTCGTCGTTTAATTCACYAAATTGATAATATTTGGTCCGTCTTTATATTGAAAGAAAAAAAGTAATTAATATTATTAACTTATTAGTTGAACTTGATATTACATTCATTAAAACAGATGTGTTTTTTTTTGCTTCACAGGACTATAGCATTATAATAAAACCTTGAAATAAATATTAACAGAATAACTTTTAGCTTATATATAAATTAATTTAATATTTTGTTTGAGTTTTTCCTTTTTTGTTTATATTTACAAACTTATTGGGATTCTTTTACAATAAAACCACATAAACATCTTCAAGAATATAATCGTTAATAAATTCTGATAGATACAAAAACACTTTGGCAAATTAATAAAAAAATTTAAAAAACCTCATTATTTTCAATCGATTTATATTTAATAAAATTAAAATTTTTGATTATAACAACATTTATAGTTATAGAAGGTCATTCAAATTTTTTAGATTTCACTTTATGTTAGTGCCGATAAATAAGATGGATGTTGATCCTGCAATTTATTAAAGTGAAATACTAATGTAGAAAYTTTTCTTTTTAATATTATATGTGGCGATGCGACAACTCAGTTTTTATTTTAAAGTTTTCAGTTGTTTGATCAAATATTTTAATTACWTAATAAACATTCATATTTAATTAATATGCAAATTCGGCGGTTTTTCATTAAAATACGCTTATTTATTTATGTTTATTTTACAATTATGATTTTTAAATGCTTGAAATCTTTTGGCTTCTCCGTTCCAAGTGGCGTGCACATTTTTAATGCTGCGCTCCGTTTTCTGTCAAAAAATCCTCGATTTCTTCTGAAACGAACTGAGGACTGTTGTCCGATACCGGGTTATGTGTTCGGACATCTAAATTATGCAATAAATCTTTTAAATGACTTTAGTTCATGGAATTCTTTGTATCCCCACGGGTATTTAGAATAGGCATCAACCACCACCAAAAATTACCATTCCAAATTGGACAAGCCAGATCCGTTTTTTAAATTGCTGCTTAATTTATTTTCAATTAAAATTAAATAAGTATACGGTTTTTCGGGGTTAAGGAAGGTTTTTTCTACGGGCGAGTTGACCTTTGTTGGACGAGCAAATTACTGTATGCATAAAAAAAATAATTATATCTTGGTGCTAATATTTTTTTTTTTAGAAACTTTAATTAATTTAATTTGTGTTGATTGAATTAACTTTTTCATATTTTTTACCTTTACGACTGTTATTTGCAGTATTAATGTATCGTTAAATTATTAAATTTTTAAGCATGAAAACAAATATGGTTTAAAATCATTTTTTAATTATGGATTATTTTTAAGTTTTTACACGCAAGATCTACTTGTAGAATTCGTCGATCTCGTAAAATTGCGAGGCAGGAATTGTCGATTTCTCGGAAAGTTTTGTTTAAAATAGTTTTGTTCTACATAGTTTGTGTTTTCAATGAACTTCATGATGGGAATACGATGCTCAGATTCGTTGACTTTCATTCATTTTTTTTGTAATAGCTAATAATTAATTATGCTCAAAGCTAATTAAATATTTAATTTAAATGTTTACTTTACATTAAGGTTAATTTTGTGTATTAACGCGATCTCTGTTCTTTTGCCCCACAACCGTGAGAGGAACCTTCGTGTTGACAAACAGGTTTTTATGCTTTATGTCAATGTGGCATTTTTGGTTGTTATAATTTAGCGTCTTTGACTTTTTCAAAATTTCAATATATTTTTTTAAGTTATAGTTTTTTTTGATTATACTTCGAATTCCACTAAATATTGCGAATGCTTTACCATTTAATGTTGGCAAAACGCCACCTTTGATCAGGTACTTGAAAGTGTACTTGCATGCTTTCTGACCAAACACATATTCGATATTTATGTGAGTACCGTATTTGAGCAGCAAAAAGGGTTATAAAAAGCTTTATATGCTGTAAGTACAAAAATAAAATATAACAATTCCCGGTAGTTAAATTTTAGGTATTTGAATTTTTAGCAATACATTCATTTATGTGATTTAATTAGTTTATTTTATATTTAAATCTTAAATGTTTCATTTTATTAAGGTTCAGGTAATTTTTTCTCAACTTGCCGCAAATAATCTTCTATAATTTTTCTGCCGATTATTTGCATTATTTTTTTATTTTTATTCAATATATTTTCTTGCGCGAGGCTAAATTATTTTGTTTAGGGCTCTTGTTATTATGTAAAAGATCTTGGCATGTATTAATTTTCGCATTCAAAGTGATAAAGACATTGGCATGTACAAAAAATTTTTAAATAATAGTTTTCACAAGGTTGCCGTTGTGTGAAGAGTGTTATAATACTTTTTTATTTTTGATCTATAAATTTGTGTAAGAATTTATCTTACGGATATTTATGAATTACCGTAATATTTGATTTAATTTAAAATTCTTTTTTTAGATTGGTATTAGTTAAATTTTACTTTAGCATTTATAAATTGTTATTATTTCTAACATTTATAGAAAAAATTGCATAAACTAAAATATAAAATATTTTTAAGAAAAATATTAGTTTGTAAAATAAATTTATTATTTTAAAGGGTAGTTTTGAGTCTTAACGCGATCTCAAAAGCCAAATGGATCAAAATTAAGTTGAATCATTAAGCTCGACCTTTTTTATTTTGAACAAACGTCAGTTCAGATAATTGTTTTATGCATTATTAACTTAATAATTTTAAAATAAATTATCATTTTCTTACAACATTTTAAGAACTAGTTTTTCTTTTTGTTAATTACAAAATACTTGGTCTTAATTAGTTTAAGGTAGGAAGATTGGATTGATTAATACATTTAAATAAAATGAGCAAAGCAAAAAATTTGATGAACTGTAAAAAGATTTACTGATGATTGTTTAACAATACTTTATTCATTGTTTTAGCGATTTCAAAGAAAAGTTAAGAATAAAATAAAATGTTATTAAAATAATATTTAATTAAAACAAAATGATATTCATCAAATTTAGTAAATGTTTAAAACACTCTGTTGATTTCAAATAAAATCAAAATAATCAGCTCTCATGCTCAAAAAATTGCTAACTCGTTACTGTGCTGTTTTCCGCTTGGATTTTTATTTGGCTACCGGCGTAATTAATAAAATGCAAAGATACATGATAATTTTAATAAATGTAATAGTGAATAATATAAAAGGTAACCTATACTTAAAAAAATTCTTGGATGGACAAATGACGAGAAAGCCACTACGGACAATTCCCGCAATCAAAAAGATTATGCATAAAAAATTACATATATACCACCCAAATTAAAAGCCAAAGCCCCTATTTGAATACCTATAAAGTTTTTAAGGCACAATTAATCTTAAACTTTTATTATTACTGACTCTAAACTTATAAATTTGCGACTTTGTTAACTTTAAAAAAATAACTAAATAGAATAATTTAATAATATAATTACAATTGGTATTCATTGAACGTAATGAAAATTGTATGTTTATGAATTCTAAATTAATCAATATAATTAAATATGTATTATCAAAATTTAAAGAAAATAATTTTAATAATTAAATATATTTCTTTAAATGAAACTAAACAAAAGGAATCTGCGAAAGACTCTAAAAATACAAATTTCTTAGCAATAAAGATATTTATTGTAACTTTGTAAAATATGTTATTTGTTTTTTCAACTCGCTCGCAGTTCTAGAAATGACGAAATTCGCTGACCCTTCTCGCCAAAAAAATTCATAAATATTTTCATATATTTTTTATTTATTTAATTTAAATTACCTTAATTCCGATTCTGGAAGAATGAAGCATTTCGGCACGGCAAGAAATGTTTGAATTAAGTCCTTGGGATTTTCTTGTTTTTCCTTAAGCGTTCCGTTACAATTTTTTCCGTGTACGAGCGCCTCCAGTCTTGCCGCAAGAGAAAATAATATGCTTTTAGCAAATTTCGCACATCTTTATCCGATTTTTCGCCCAAAATCGCTTTGATCGCCATTTTAAAATCAGGTTTTTTGGAGTTTTTACATTCAAATTCACCATTTTCATTTTTTGTGACTATTTCACGGGTTGCAAATGTGTGCAATTCATCCAAAAATGAGTTGGCTCCATTCAAGTCGAGTTCCAGCACTTTTCAGCGTCATTGAATTCTCCGACAAATGCAATTTTATGCAAGTAAATAATTGTAAAGCGATATTTTTTCTTTTAATATTATATCTGGCAATGAGATAACACATAACAATTAATAAATGAATAAGGTACAAAAAAATAGTTTTAACATTTTAAAATAAAACAGAAATACCAGTTTTAAACCGGTAACAATTAATTTAGCTACAATAAACATTGCTGAATAAATACATTTAATTAAGGATTAATATATTGAAAGAATTTGATTTAAACAGTTAATGATCAAAATATAAAGTGCGATTTAATCATTTTTAATTTAATTTATTAATTATATTTTGTTGAGGCCACCTTTAAAGCATTCAATATTAACCATTAATAAAATTTCACAGATCGAATATCGGATCATAGCGAACGATTTAAAAATTATACATGTACAAAAACATTCGTAATATAAAATATTTGAAAATAAACTGGGTGTCATAATTAAAGTTTTATTTATCATTAACTAAATTTGTTAAGAACTTCAGTCTGAAATTAATATTATTGCGGTAAATTACCATTAATTGGCTTACATCATAAACCAAAATTCATTTTAATATCAAAATAAATAAAATTCACGAAACTTTTTAAACAAAATTAAAATAGTATTATAATATATAAAATCTAATTATTAAAAGCAAAAAATAAATAACAATTTTGTAATAAATTATTCAATATATATGCCTTCAAATGATAATGTATAAAAAACTGCAGAATCGCATGTTTCAACAAATAAAAGATTAAGAATATTAATTAAATGCATACTAACAAAGCAAAATCTTTAATAAGAATCAAAAAACTGACATAATTAATAAAATTTATTATAATGCGAATAATTATTAAAACGTTTAATAAAAAATTTAAATTAGGAGAATAATTTAACTGTTAATTCTGAAAAGTTTTTGGAACTCTCTGCTTCAAGAGCATGGTCCGCAAGAACTTGATGGCACTCAAGTGCTGTGGCCCGTGCGATCAATTTAAAAATAAAGTACACCAATAAAAGCCAGGAACATTAACGAATTTTATGTTTATATTGATTTGCTTAGGATTTCAAATTGCAATTTTAGGAATAATTAGATTCTTGACAAGATGAATCGCATAAATTTTCATTTTTTTTGTTGAATCAATTGAGCATGAAAATTTCAAAACTGCACTAGTACATCCGAATCGCGACCTATTATTTAAAATTACGCAAAATCCTATTTAGATGTAATACTTTGGGGGCACAAACGTTCACTCGATTCGGCTTGCCAATGCCAAATTGACAACCCTTTTTTGTTTAATTTATATGTCTGTTTTTTTATAAATAGTACAGATAAAACAATAGTAACGCTTTTTCGACTTAGAAAATTCAAGTTTTCCATATATGATTGATTACGCGCATTTTTGTTGATATCGCTGGGCAAGATTGCGTCTTTAAGTTTATGGAAATTTTAGTCAATTTAGCACAATAATTACAGTTTCTTTTATTATACTTTACATTTATTCTACTTTTGACTTTTATTGTTAACGTTAAGGTTTAACTTTTTTTTATGATTGCGCAAGAGACTTATCAACACGCTCAGCTACGCGATTACTATCTAATTGAAAAAAATAATTTATTAAAAACGCAGAAATAATCAAACAATATTTGTGCACAAAAAAGATTTATATATAAATTGTTAAAATTTTAAAGAAAAATTATAAAATCATTAACAACTAAATAAAAAAAAGTTAATTCTAGAAAAACAAAACTGCAAATCGAGAAGCTGCCAGTTTTTTTTATTGTTGCATCTAAAATGAATAGCATAATAATTAATCAACGATTTGTAGCTTTTTAAACTGATAAAAAAAGAGATTGACTGGAATTTAATGCTTAAAATTTACCTTTCAGTAATTGCTGAAAAAAGTATATACCAATTTACTCTTTTTTTTAAAAAGGAGACATCATTGACAGCACCAGACAAAGTTTAAAATGCAAGACCTCAAACTGCAAGAGTGGTACTGATAATATTATTTTATTATGAAATCACTGCAATTGCTGTATTCAATAAAGAGGCCATTAATTTAAAAAGCAAAAAGAATCTAAATCTTAAAAGTCAGTTGAAGAAGAATGGCGTTAGGCCTAATTGATGTACATATATGGCGTGCTGGAAAACGGCACGCATGTACGAGTTAAAATAAAATTTAAATATACGCAAACACTGTATTTTATAATGCAATGCATAACAAAACAATCAATTTTGCAAGAGTCCCAGCTCAGACTAATAAGAACACAAAAAAATAAATAATAATTAATACAAAAATATTTGAAAACTTTTCAATTAAATAAAAGTGTATAGCAAAGATAATAAAAAAGGTAGAACATAAAATTTTTTTAAATTAAAACGACGATTGTTTTTTCATCATTATAAAAAAAAATGTAAAAAAGCTTTTAAAAATTCTATGTACTTATAGAATAATAAATATTTGAAATTAAATAAATACCAGAACGCAAAAACCAATCATTAACGAAATTAATTGCATTTAAGAATATTAAAAAGAAATATTGACGAATTAATGTTTACTTTTAAATAAAATATACGCGTAATTTATTTCTTTTAAGCAGGTATAATTAAACGAAGTTTATTTGCTTTTATCGAAATTTAATAAATTCATATTAATTATTAAAGTTATTCTCTAATCAAATTTTATTCATTATTATAGTGAACATGTTAATAAAACTCTTAAATGAACAAAAAAATTATTTTTTGGTTATGTTGTGTTTGTTAATAAAAAAGTTAATAATAAATTAAGTCAAATTTTGTTATCGTTTCATTTCTAAACGCAAATCTTTATTTTAAAGTTTGTTGAAAAACAGTATGACATTACAATAAATCTGGTGTGCTTTATTTACAACAATTGCAATTTTTAGACTTATCTTATACAAAACCCACCCCGGTGTTGTCGCGAAGATGGCAATGAACGAGTGGTCAACAATGCGCGTGAAAATTTAAAACTATTCAATAAATGAAATTCAAACTATATTTATAGGAAACGACATTATGCTATAAAAAATTTTTTGTAAAATTGAAGAAAATGATAAAAAAAATTATGCCCAAAAAGTTTGTTGTGTATATATATAATATTAAAAAATTCATAAAGCGTTTCATGTAATCAGCATTTATTTAAAGGATAATTATAACTAAATAAAAGAAATACATAAAAATAGCATTTTTAATAAATAAATTTATTCTGATAAATCTGTTTTATTTTATTTAGAGATATTGAATGCACAAATCAGTCATCTAAATGAAGCGATCTGCTACACTCGCAAAGCGTGCAAATTATTTTGATTCAAAGCTTAAAATTACTCATTCTAAAAATTAAGTCAATAAAAGTAAAATTTAAAAACTCAGATAAGTATTACAGTGAATTTTTGTTAAAATAAATAATAACTTAATTTTGATTTTTAAAAAATTTACTAACCCTCAATTTATATGCTAATGATATTACAAATATATATGAGATTGACGAATTGGTAACTTTAATGTGAGAGACTTATTCTTTCGCCATCTCTACCTTTCTCATTTTTAATTTTTATTTTTCTCCGTTTCTTTCAGTTTTGCAAAGTTGCGATAATCCTAAAAGTAATCTATTTTTTAACACAAAACATTAAAATTTCTCTTTAAAGTTTATATTTTTTGCTTTTGTTTTTTATTATTTTTAATCTGTTGTTTATTCGCTGCTAAATCGTGTATTTTTAAATCCATACCACCATTGGTGCATTTCATAGACGATAATACGTTAGTTGCTATAGTTAATAAAGCCAAATAAAATGAGTATTACGTATCAATTTTAATATTCATTGACTTTGTAAAAGTTTAAAATCAGAATTTTTAGATCAAATCGTTGAACMSTTTGTCAAACAAATAGAGTGGTTCGTYCTAATTATGTATATATTTTTTGAATTTTGTTCTCTCGTTCATGTATTTTGCTTCAACATGTAGMACTCAACAAGCCACATGTTGTGAATAGATAAATGCCTAAATCTGTGAAATTCACTTGCTCGAATTCTATATGTGCTGGTGTTGTTTAATTTGGTTATTGTGGGTTTTATATACTTTGGATCAAACTACAATTTCAAGAATTATTTTGTATGTTTCCTTTTCCTTTTTTCTTTACCAAAAGTTTGATTTGATTTTACAAATATTGTGAAAGATATATTAAAATATTTTGACCATACGATAAAAATATAGTTTATATTGATTAATAAATTACATGTATAGTTCAATTATTTGTTTTATTATATATTTTTCACAACAGACTCCAAAGTTGCATGAAATTTGATGTTTATTGCAAACTTCAATGTCGAGTACAATTTTTGATTTCAAGTTTGCATGCAAACATGAGGAAAGGGGTTACAACCTACTAAGCTTTAAACATTTAAAAATAAATGCGTGTTATAAAATGTTCAAAAATCATTAATGCTGGAAAAGTATTTATTAAAAAATAATTGTTGTAAAATAATATTAATTTTAAAAAAATCAAGAGATATGTCGACAAGTTAAGCAAAAAAAAACTGTAAAAATGAATGTTAATTTAAAGGATTGTTTTGGCTTTAATATTTTTTAAAATTGAGTTAAATGGGAGCATACAAATATCATACTTATTAAGATATAATATTTAACGATTTTAATATCAGAACTAAAGCCCAAAAGGAAGTAAATGGCATTTTAATTAGTAAAAAATATTAATTTACTTAACTTTTATAAAATTGCAAACATAAGCATCAACACCAATTTCGTAAGATTTTAAAAAGCCCCAAAAAATGTTAAGGAAGATAAAATACTCCTGGGGCCTGGTGCTCGTCTTCGGGTTAAGTGCTAAACCCGGGTTAACGGGCCTAAACCCGGGTTAACGATAGAGGATCGGGGTGCTCGTCTTTGGGTTCTTAACCCGGGTTTACGCTTAACCCGAGTTTATTTAACCCGGGTTAAGTAGAGAGTAAACCCGGGTTAACGAGCATTAACCCGGGTTTCTCGTCTTTTGGGGTGCTCATCTAACCCGGGTTTATTTTTTCTTAAGGATTCTTAACCCCAACTCGAGGCGGGGTTAACGGTTTATTTTCTATAAATTAGTGCTAAAAATTAAATCAATTATTTTTAAATAATTTCTTTTTATTAATTTATATTCATAGCAGATTTTTTAGTTTTAAAAATCGGCAAAGTTTTTATAAAACAAGACCGAAAAATTAAAAACAAAAATTATTAAAAAGTTTCAAGTTTCACTTCGAATTGAGTTTTAAAATCATCTTAATTTTTTAAACATATTTTCAAATTATTTGATTTTGTTTTAAAATAATTAAAATATTTCCCAAATAAGAGTAAAAAATGAAGGGAAGAAGGGACTAAACCCGGGTTTATTTAACCCGGGTTAAGTTAACTCGGGTTAAAGACGAGCACCCCATTTTTATTGGTCCGTTAACCCGGGTTAAATAAACCCGGGTTTAGCCGTTAACCCGGGTTAACTTAACCCGAAGACGAGCACCAGGCCCCTGTATTTGTGAATGTGTACCTCAAGCGATTCGAAATTAATTCCAACACACCGGCGTGCTGATACGAATTCCATCCGCAAATATAGCATTACAAAGTATCGATCGGTACCTGATTTTAATTTAGAAACAACAGATAATTTATAAAAACGCAATTAATAATTGAGTACAATAAAAATAGGCTATATAAAAAATTAAATAAATATCTTTCTTAATTCAAAGGAGACGATAAAAAGAAATGTGGAATATGGCCGAAATAAGATTAAAAGGCATTAACTCAGAAAATACAAAAATTTTAATTAATTTTAATTTAAAGGGAAATTACTTATAAACGACAATTAATTGCAAACTAAAAAAAATTAAATTACGCAACTTTAAAAATGGGCTCAAAAAGCAAAATAATAGGGCAGTCGAGTTTCTAGATTTGAAGGAATGCCATTTAAAGTCATATATACTTAAATCTGGTTGAATTATGTTAAAAACTATCAACATCATTTGGTAAAAAGTATATTACAATAAGCCCTTAAAAAATTTAGTGTTGATAATTTAATGTAAATCAATTAAAAAATTTACATATTTACAGTTTATTGATTTCACATTTAAACGTAAATAAATAAATAAATATAAAATATAAATTCATTACCTTATTACAACGCAATTAAAAAAGTCATGACCCGATTCTAAACTGATAAAAAGCCAACATAAAAATGCCCGTAATTTTAATAGAAATATTTTACTTTAAACATTAAATATAAACGAATAAAAAAAAATTATGTGCCATTACAAAGAGCAAATCAAATAAAGATTAAAACATGTTCTCAAAATCATKGAGAAATTGCTTACTTTAATTATTTAATAAATTATGATCGTTCATATTATCAGCACATAGCAGAGGGGCTAAAGCTTGCCGAGTCTCGATTAGCTTTCTTCGAAGCTTTTCTTTTATAAAATAATTCAATCTTTAAAAAATTCCAAGTAAAAAATTAATATAGATTTAATTTAAAAAATATTTACAAATAATCATCACATTAAAAATGCTAATCAGTCACTGTAAATCGACATAATTAATGTATCCATGAAAAATTTTCGAAGTGACGATCAAGGGTAGCGAGTAATATATAATTATCGATTTGTATTTGATGAACACTGTATTGGATCAACAAAGTAGGCACTCTCCATTAATAATAAATAACTATTATATTCAATTTCGTCTAAGCAAATCTTTAAGAAACGTGCGGCTGCGCGGACGCTGAGGAAAGACTGGTGAGGTCGTGAGGTTAATCATGCATTTGTAGAAATAGATATGCTGATCGTAATTTGATTGGGTTCAAAATGAAGTGTTTTTGTGATGGTAAATCTCATCAAAATACGATACTCCCAACAATATTTAACAACACCAAATTAATTTTCAATAATCTGCCAATTACAGCAATATGTAAAAATTAATATCATGGAATAAAACGAAAGCAAATTTTAAAATGTTTAAATTCTTCTCAATTTGGATAATTTAAATCTGTTTAATGCGAAGCGGATCTCATCGTCGCGAAGCTAACAAAGAATCAACGAAAAGGGCATTTGAGCTTGGAGGAAAATTTAACGAAAACGCATGAGATAGTTTACCTATCGAAATCAACAAGCTAGTGATAACAACCATCCCGTTTGCGGGAGAAGGTGACGAAGGCGACTCCGGTTCTGCTGCAGAATTTTCATAAAATCATTAGAATCATTACTAATATTAAATAAAATAATTACAATGTTATAAAATAAAATGCGTTACCAAAGTTTGAATATCTAGAATTGAAAAGAATTATAAATATAAAGACGCCGGCCCTTACGGCGCCCCGCAGAGTTTGCATTAAAGGAACATGTAATATCATTATTTTGGAACAACTATATGATATAATTTAATAAATATATGCGATTATCCATAAAAAAATGAAAAAAGAAGACCATCCAATACTATTTTGTAAATAAATTTTCTTCGTAAATACCACATCGGAAGAAAAAATAAAAAGTATTGATTTGAGTTGATGCAGATATAAATAAAATTAAAATTAATACATAATTAGCTAACATTACTGTTCAAAACATTAATTTAACATTAATCAACAAATAAGACCTATTTTAATGAAAATAAATTTTTAATATAAAAATTTAACAAATTCTTGAAATTAAAATACGAAAATGTTAGAAATAAAAAAATGAAGTTATCGCAAAATTAATTAGTATTGAACCGATTAAAAAATATTTAAAAAACAAATAAATGAATCGACTATGACAATTATAATATTAAAAGATATTTTTTAAATCTACAGAAAAATAAAAATATTATTGTATAAAGAATCACTTATATTGAAGTTCCTGCTTTTAGATATTAAATTTTAATATCAATATCTTGAGCCAATTAGTAAAAGAACATTTTTCTTACAGCAATTCCGCAAATTTAAACGTTACAAGAACACAACACCATTCTGAAAGTACTAAAAAACTAAATTAAAGAATGCAAATGTAATCTGCTTAAAAAATTATATGCCTAGAAAATCAATAACTGACGCAAATGATTAACAGGAACGAACTTCTTAAAATGTTTCTTTAGATAAATTTAGGGTAAGCTTCTAAATAATAAACAACATTGACTCTTACAATCGAAATAAAAGAAACTCATATTAATTCAGCTTTAAACAACTTTTACATATAAAAATAAATTCAAGCAAAACGGGTTCGATGCAACCAACCAACGACATAAAGTTATAACATTTGACTTAATAAATATTAGACAAAAATTAAAAAATAAAATATCAATGGTAATGAAAATGGAAAATTTTATAGAAATATGCTTACCAAATTTATAGTTAGTTTTCTAGAACTTGACAATTTGTATTTTTTAAAATTAATAATTTCAATAAAAAAAGCATGAATAAAATACTCAAGAAAATAAATCCTCATTTTATCAAAGTTAATTAATGGCGGTATGTTAAGACGATGGAGCAGAATCCATCACAGAATCGTAATCGGCTGGAAACACTTGAGATGGCTAATGCACAATAACGAAATAAGGAATTGAAAGGCCATGTGCCGATTTGGAGCGCCAAAATAAATAATTATTGGGACATGCATAAAACGGAAAAATAATGTAAAGCACAATAACTGATTAGAATTGTTAAATACATTTGTCAAAGAAGCGACAGCTAAAATTTTTTTGTCACAAAGATATTCCAAATTCATATAACCAAACTATCGCGGTTCAAATTACTATCCAAAATATGTCATTTTTATTAATACATTTATTAAAATGTAAAGCAACAAACATCAGATTTAAACTAACAAACAATATTGCTGCATTCATTTATTTAAGTAGTCTTGAATTTAAGCAATTTTTTTACTGATTCAAACCATGCGGTTTTGGTGGGGTTTCTGAGAATTTTGGAAAAAAATTATATTTTTATCAAAAATCTCGAATCTCGACTGTTGTGCTCTATAAACAGAGCTAATTTAAAACGACTTTAAAATAATTAAAAAATATATATTGTTAATAAGATACACACAGCATATAAGAATAAGGTAAAAACATCGAGTTAAGCTAAAATATTATAAACGATCAAAAACGTCTGTGTAATTTAAAAATAATTGCAGTGTCAATAAAAAGTTAGTTGATAAATAATTATTATTTAATTTTAATCTTCGCAAAGTTGAATTTATTTATTTAATTTCTTATAGATATTCTTTGACCTACTGATAAACCCAATAAATTTGCATGATTTTTTAAGGGTAATTTTTAGGCCATTATTATCACTTTTACACACATTTTTTCGAGCCTATTTTTGCTTGTGAACTCAACTTTTGAAGCCTATGTTGGCAATTTTTGCAGTCCTGTTTAGGCGCCTATTTCGAGATTTTCCGAGCCTAAAAGTAGCATCCCTAAAAATTAACAATGTATGTTACAAAACTTTTCTATTTCGTGATTTGACCGTCATTGACGCCGCGAACACTTATAAATAAAGCTACACATGAACAAAAACGAATCGAGAACTTTGTGCCAGCTATTTTAAGTATTTTATAAAAATAAATACATAACGATTGATCACAATAAAACTGGTAACACCATAAATTTATTAATTTGAATATAATATTAATGAAAAAAGAATAATAAACTCATAATTAAAAGGTATTTGTAAATTTAAAAGAAAAAAAACAAAAAAACTCTAAATCTATACTTCTAGTACTAAATATAATATATCATTACAAAAAAAAGATTTTATCAAAAAATGTTTAATTACTTGTTTTTTATTGGTATTAAAAATAAATTATTATACATTTAAAGCTAATCTTAAAATAAAAAATTTTCTATTTTAATTGATATTTATACAAACAAAAAAAGCATTACGAATATATATTAGAACTGCAAAACTTAAGGTTTAAGGTTTAGTTTAACAATTTAAAAAGCAATAATAAGTTGTTAACATAACAAAGCGGCTCAAAACAAAGAGATGGTGTCCGTATTTTTATGTTTTAATTATATAATGTTGTGGTATATTTTTAACTGTTAACTTAAATGCCAAAGCGTGTAAAGAAATACTGAGAGGAAAACACGCCAACAAGAATGACAAAGTGTATAAACATGGAACATTCCGAATAAGAAATACGCCAATTACACGTCTTCATTCTGAATACTTATTAATATTGCTTATTTTTTGATGCTACACCTATTTAAAGATTAAATAACATTTTATTTTTTTCGTTGTGTTGTGAAATTGATAGGTGATTTATTTTTTAGTTTAAAATATTAAAAAAATTTTAAAATGAAATTATAATATTAAATAAAATTATTAGATCCAATCAATTATATGCAAAATAAATATTTCTAAATTATATGAAAACCTTCAATTTTTTTTTTAAAATAACAAAAAACAATAATAATTAATTTACGATGCAATTTAAAAACTAAAATTAAAATACAAATAAAAAATGCAATTAAAGATAAGCTGATTCAAAAATTTAAATAATACAGATAAAAAGGCAGAGTAAAAATACTAAAATTGAATTTAAAAAAATATTTAAAAATTCTAGAAAACGCTGATGAAGGTTTAGTATTTGCGGCGTAATATGATGGGTGGTGGAAATGCAAATAGAGCGCAAGTCAAATTTTACATTGCAATTTTTTTAAATTTTATTGCCAATTACATTAAAAGTATAAATTTTCAACATTCAACAACAAATTTTTATTAAGATAGTGCTTTTTTATTTTTTTTGTATCGACTTCTCATTATTTAATTACAACAATCCACATTAAAGCCAATACAGTAAATATTTTCTTTTAAACCATTAAATATCTTTTATTTATATTATTTTTAACAAAGTATTTTGGTTTTAATGAACTATTTGTTTTTTTACAGAAAATTATATATTTTTCTTTCTTAATTTAGTGTATGCCATAGTTTTATCATTAAATTATTAATTAGCKCTTTTATACATTTTGCTTACACATACGTTATCGACAATTAATTTTATGTATGTTATGATTTTGTGTTATATTTTGKATGAAAAAGATGGCCAAATGTTTTTTAACATATTTTTTATTTTCGTTTTCTTAATTTTAAGAAAATCACAATTTATCCTTTTCATTTAGTAACTATGTGCAGGTGTGTCGCTTGCTTTCCGAGAATAGCGTGAACAAGGTGAACATTTTTTTTAAATGTTTGCACGCAATTTATATTATTAAAAATTCGTTCATACCAAATTTCATTTATATGTTAAGTAATGCTTTTGATTTTTTTTTAAATCTCAACATTTTTATTAATCGCTTTTATTATTATTAACTGTTGATCTAAAAATCTATTGACTGTAGTGCTGTCCAAATTCAGACAAATGCAATTTCATTTTGTTAATTAAAAATGGGATTGCCCGAGTTTGTGCAAAGAATTTTGTTTTTTATGTTTTGTTTATTAAAAAGAATAAGTATTTAGTAGTAGATTGTTTTTATGATACAGCACAACTTTGTTAGCAATGATCAGCGCCGTAAAATTAATTTTTAATTTATTCGCGTATTATGATTATATTTAATTGTGAGTTAATTGTGGATATTAAATTTCTTTCAGCAAATTTCAACCACCTTTTTCAATAAACCATTTCGGAATGTTTGGTTTTTTAATATAGACAGAAATTTTTATCGTAAACTTATTTTTTTTTAATTATTGTTTTAGTAAAAACAAAAGCAATTTACAAAATGATTCATTTATTAATGATTTATATATTTACTCTTAATTTAAAATTAAATATTAAATAAATATCGTTATTAGCGATATTGAATATTTAAATATCGTAATAATTATCAAAATTACAGTTTTTGAATTATTATACATATTTGGTATTGGAATTATCATTGTTGTAGACGATTATTGCTGTAGTTATTGTTTTAAAAAATATTTCGCTAGGGTTGTTTCTAAAAAAAAGATTTCAAATGTGATTTTATTTAAATCTTCTTTAAAGTTTTTGAAATCAAAGTATTTTTATTTGTTTATCCGATGTAGATTTAACTTCATTTAAAGATATCAAATTAATAATATATTTGAATATTCGTTTGAATAAAACCCTCATATTTTATACTTTTCAGATTTATCGATTAGTATGTCTTCATTTTCTTGAGATGAAGTCAGAATATTTGCCATGGCTTGCTCACCGAACACCGGTTGCGTTGATGGCGGCCTCCTGTTTTTCAACCTTGAACATTGTCTTTTGTATTAAGAAATTTGTTGTCTGTACTGTCTAGATATCATTCTCAATGTATTTTTTTGCATAATTCAAAATAGATTATTTTAATTTCTTCTTTTTGAGATTAATATTTTGGTTTATGCCTAATGTTTATTTAGCGATTTTTAAATTTAAGCAGCTTTTTCTTGTACCAAAAGTGTTACAAGTCTTGCTATAAAATAAAGTTTGGCATTATTTTGGCATTTTGTTGGCACATTGACTGTTGGTTTCCCTTTTGACACATGCTGTTTTTTTAGGCAGTTTATTTAAATATTAAAATAAATTTGCCAGGTTTTTAGTTCTATTGTTATTGGGAGATATCAATGTGATATTTTGTAGGTATTGTTGGGCACCAGGAATATATTATTATATAAAAACAGCGCAAAATTTTGAGTCTTCAAGTACTTTCTGTGCAGTCGTTAATTTATAAGTCATTACAGATTTTTAAATTAATTAATTTTTGTTGTCCTTTCATTTGTGACCATTGGATCTGTTAAAATTTTAATATTTCTTTTTTGTGTTAGCAATAGATAATTAAAATTGTTATAATATATTTTATAATATTTTTGGTAGAATAAAGCCATCGCTTAATAAATTTTTAAAATGATTTTACAGTATAGACACAAAACCGTATGCTTTTGCTTTTTAAAATTAACTATTGTATTAAATTTTATTTAAAAAATAATTATTCGCAATTTGGGTTTTAATCAATTTTTGCAGTTTACGCTGTGTAAAATTGTTTATAACCTTCTCGGCACACCATCATCATCTTTTCCAGCTCCCCGTCAATTTTCAAAAATCTAATATGAAACATTAAAAATTACAAATAACTGCAAAGCATGAGGAAAAATTATAAAGAAAAAAATACAGAAGACGAAGCAGAAACTTTGAGTAATATGATAAATCTTCAGAATGAATTAACATTCATGATCTTAATTCATCAAAACTACGTAAATGATATTCGCAGAAAAATTTTACAATATTTCTGCAAAAATAATATTAAAAAATGGGCATTAAAAAGGAGTCTAAACATTAATTACTATAATTACCAACAACGGAGCTGTGCGTGCATTTAATCTTCCTGTTCGTCCATCACTAAACTAAATGATAAATATAAATGAAATAACAAATGAGATGAATAAAAAATTAATAGGAAAATGATATTTTAATTTAAAATAACGTTGGCAAACCGTGAAAAAATTTGACAAAAAACACCATATTTCTAAATCGAAGTATTCAAAAATAATATTGCGATTTTTTCGTAGATTTTTTGAAGTGATCAGTGACAAAAAAGCGAAAATTTAGGATTAATTGGTCCTTATTTTTTGAATTTTCAGATTTAGAAAATGAGAAAATTTCAAAGCGAATTAACAATTAATATTTAAATACCCCTACTCCAAACGTAAAATTGGGCAAAAGAATGCAGTTTTTGGACTAATTTTCTTAACAAAACCTATCAAATTTCAAAAATTTTCCCGGCGGCGCTCACAACTGCTATTATCCTTTTTAACTATGTTTTATGCAATATTTTAAAGAGTTATAATTAATACAATAACGTAAAAACAGAGTTAAATCTCATTCAACTTCTCATTAAATTAAAAATTATTTTTTAAAAAATAATATCACAATATAAATACCAAATGGAGTTGAATCTTAAAATATGCTGTGTAATTCTGAAAACTGGATCTTTAAAGCTTAAAAAGTTAACGATTAGAAATAAACCCAAATTAGAAAATTAAAAAATTGTTTATTGCAAAATGATCTTAAAAAATCTAAAAAATACATACTCTAACAATAAAAAATAAAAAGGCAACTAAAACTAATATACGTTGATTTATATGAGTGGTCGAACGATATTTTTGCAGAAAGATTTGAAACATACCATATTATTGTGAACCTTGAGAAACATAAAAATGCATAATGCATTTCCATACGCAAGAATAGTAAAAAATTATCAATAAAACATAAACACAAAAATTAAAATAAATACTTGAATAAGTTTAACAAGTAACATGCATTAACTAAATTATAATCACGCAATAATTAAATCTTAAATTACCATTTTGTAATTTAATACAAAAAAATAATATTCAATATTTTGCATAAATCAGCTTTAAAACTAAAAATAATAATCTTCTAATGTTAAAAAAAGTAAAAAAAAGTTTGGATTAATGTACCTATTTAATGGAGAAGAAATTACGCTAAATAGATTCATTATAATTTCCGAGAAGCAAAAATTGTTGAAGCTGTTTTTTGGTGCACACAATGGCTGTAGCATGGCTTTATTATTTAAATTCAAACAAGATAAAATATAAATTTAAAAATAATATTAAAACCAAAAGTCATTATTTAAAAGCCGAATTTGACTTATTTGCACACGCTAGGCATAACGCACCCCATCTAAAAATTGTTTTAGTTTACTTTTTTGAAATTTATTTTTTGAAGAAATAGGGTACTAAAAAAAGAGAGTCAGACGATGAGAGTAATTTGGACATAACGCCCATTTAAAATTTAGTTTAATTTCTCAACATTTTATTTTTTGAAGAAATAGGTTGCTCAAAAAAGAGAGTCAGACGAAGAGAGTAATTTGGACATAACGCCCATTTAAAATTTAGTTTAATTTCTCAACATTTTATTTTTTGAAGAAATAGTGTGCTAAAAAGAGCGAGTCAGACGAAGAGAGTAATTGGGAATAGCGCACCCCATCTAAAAATTGTTTTAGTTTACTTTTTTGAAATTTTATTTTTTGAAGAAATAGTGTGCTAAAAAGAGCGAGTCAGACGACGAGAGTAATTGGGAATAGCGCAACCCATCTAAAAATTGTTTTAGTTTAAGTTTTAAACGAGAGTTTATTAAGTTTGCTGTCTGCTGCGCATATGGAAGCTTATTAGTGATAATCAAAATCAAAGACTTATTCTACCTACTACATGCTATTATTGATCGCTATCGCCGTTAATATTTTTATGACGTTGATTTTATGGTTATTCTGTGTTTCGCCTGTTAAGGCATCGAATTTTAAATATTTCATTGACAGATTATTCGAATCTGTCCACCATTTCGACCAATTTTAAACCCCGGACCTGAATTCGAACAATTTTTCGAAAAATTAAAAATTTCCAAATAATTAATTTGTGCCTCAAAATCATCAAAAAGCATGAATTTGATCATTACTAGCTTTTCCGCTTTGATTTTATGCTTTTGAATGATTATGTGGCCAACATCATTATTTGGAAATTTTTAATTCTTCGATAAATTGTTTTGAATTCAGGTCAGGGTTCGAAATTGGTGAAAATGGAGAACAGATTCGAATTCTACGTCCCCGAATCTCTTAGAAAATTTTACTTTCTAAGACTTGTAATAATAACTGACGCATTTTCCAAACATAAACAGTTGAACACAAAATCATAAATTAAACAAAATAACATTGTTTTTTTGAATTCATCAAAACAAACTGCCAGGATACGCAACCTAGCAGAAGAATACTATTATAATTACGAAACTTTTTAATAAAAATATTAAAAAAAATTGACCCAAATCAAATAATATTGCTGAAAAGTTTTATAAAATAGACTACCACTTATCGTGTGTTTATCAGGTTCACACAATTGCAGAAATTCAAATGAATTCATTAAGGAATATGTTCCTTCAAGGTATCGATTAACAAATGAATCTCAACTATCAGAAAAAGATACCAACGGTCGTAGTATGCGGAAAGATCAACAGCGCGCGAAAAAAATTCTGACATGTAAAAAATATATATATACCAAAAACGCCTCAAAAAATGTCGAGATAAACAGTATGCGTGACGAAAGTAAAAATATAAACTGCTAAATGTATCAGCAAACGTTGTGGAAAATGCAAAAATAACATATTTTAATATGATATTGCTGTCCTTTTGCTGGACATCAAAATGTTCATCTTTGATGCTCCCATCCCTGTAATCATGATATATAATTAATTATATGTTAATAATCAGAATACACAACATAGCTAAATATTATAAAAATAGAGCTGCATAACTTATGCGTACGCCGAAATCTACACAAAAGTGTGCCATTCATTTATTACCCTAATTATAATTAATTAAAAATTTCAAATAATTTAAATAAAAACATAAACAAACAAATAAATTAACAGATATTAAAATTTAAAATACAAATAATCTTTTTTGTTTCTTTTCAAAAGATTTAATTATTTTGTTTTCTTTACCGCCTTTGGTTATATTAAGCAAAAACGAATTTTATAAAATAAAATTACTAGATTGGAAAATATAAATGCAAAAACAAATCAATACATTTTATACTGTAAAGAATATGAGTAAAATTATTGCTGGAAAATCGTTCACCAAATTAACCAAATAAAACAAAATTATAATAAAAATATAAAAGCGAGTGTTTTATTCTAAATTATTTTTAATTTTGTCATCAACATTGATTATTGTGTAACCATGTATTTAGATTAAAAATATACTTGAATATGAAGAGAATATAATAATTTCGAAATTGAAGAACTAAAAAAATATTTTGTGAAAATCTCATTGAAAAATTGTAAAGAATACGGGCAATCATTTTGGGACACTTCCCGGAAGATAAACCAGAATAAGCGATGCTCTTTTTATGATACTCTGATACATTTCATTAGCCAAGAGCACGAGCCGAGGCGGCCCCTGCTACTACTCCGACGATTCCATCCAGAGCGACGAGAAAGATCTATTTAAAATAAAAGATTAAAACAACCCAAACTATCACTCGAAGTACATAAAGTTTCAAATTAATCGAAATAACGGCTTAAATACTCGTTTCTTAAACAAGGACCAAAAATAATAAAAAATATTATTCGTCTGTACGATTTAAATTTATTAATAATATTTTGTCGACCAAAAGCATATCAAATTTTATTTGCAAATGCTTAATTATTTTGGATGCCTATTGCAGACGCCAAAAGACAATCTTTTCGTAAAACAAAATCCAAAATACAAAAAATGAAAGATTAAATAAAAATTCAAAGTTTATGCTGCGATTTTATATACTAATCTTGATTTAAAATATTGAACAAAACCCCTAATAGTGCCAAAATCAATGTTTTTAATTTTGAAATAATCGAATTCGATCATTCAGCGTCTCCTTTTCAGGCGCTTTATGCAAATCATGCAATGACAGTTTATTTTATTTATGTGCTGTATGATTGATTTATTTGTATAATTTTCTTTTTGAAGTTGAGTTTTGGTTAATTATGGCATAAAACATTATTTTTTATTTTACATTTTTGTTGTCACTATTTAGGACATGCTGCTTAGCGTTCAATTTATGCAACTTATCAAAATTGTTGGGCTTGAGGCTTTACAAAATAACTTTTTATAAAAAAAATTTCAAATATAATAGTATAAGTTCTTTTAATTCTTTAATATCAAATTAAACTATTAATTACAAAATAAAAAGAAATAAAATAAAATAAAACTTAAATGCAAAAATTAAATTAAAAATATTATGAGAAATTTTAAAGAATAAGCAATTAATATTAATAACATATCATCAGCTTTAGGTTTTATTTTATCAAATTTAAATACATAATTATCGTCCATATGGTCAAAATATATTAATTTTTTTGAAGTGTAAAATCTAAGATAATTTTTGTATAAAAGAATGAAGGGATTTTTACTGATTTTTGATTTTAATGAAGAAATTTTCAAATTTGCTAGTTTTTGGTGCTCAATTGCGTTTTTAGTTCTCTATCTTTACTAGCCAATTCATAAATTTTTTTTGATTAATTAATAAATAATGTCTTGCCTTAATATCGTATCAGGTTGTCCGTCTTTCACACTTTGAAGATAAGCCTTCTGGTATAGGTATGCTTTGCGCGAGGGATATGATGGCATTGGATTGACAATCTTTGTGAGGTCACTGGCCATTTTATTTTTTCAAATTATGACGAACTAGGTATGTTGGTTGCCGCCCGTCTTGTAGTCAATTAAATTAATTTACAAATATTGTTTGTTTTGGTTTTTCAATTAAAAGTTCGTTCTTTGACAACTATTTATATTTAATTCCAATTATTGATTTTATTTATTATTTTTTTTCCAACTAAAATTTAAAGTTTAAATACAATTTTCTTTTAAACTGAATCCTCAGTTATCCCTTTCCAAAGACTTTTACTAAACCATTGCGTGTATTGTTTCCTTAACTTATGGCTTTTTAAACATTTTAAGACATCAGTCATTTTAAAAGATAAGTTTTTTTATTTAAACCGAATTGCATGTTTGATTTTAATTTTTTATATTTGTTTGTTTAATTATAAATATGGCGACAAGGTTAGTGTTTTTATTTTCACAATAAATTAAATTTGAAAATAGTTAATATTTTAACNTTTTTATATTTGTTTGTTTAATTATAAATATGGCGACAAGGTTAGTGTTTTTATTTTCACAATAAATTAAATTTGAAAATAGTTAATATTTTAACTAGGGTTGGACAAAACCGGATATTATCCGGGTCCCCCGGATAGCGGTTCCACCGGTTCCTTGACACCCGGATACCGGTACCGGATAGTAATTTACAGCCGGATATCCGTCCGGATACCGGATAATTTCCAATTTTTTTGAAATACTAATTAAAATTTTATAAAAACTCAAATTTCACGCAATTTTTGCCAAAAAATAAATAAACGCATAAAATAAGCAAATAAAATCAAATTCAATCAAGATCAAGTTGAATGGTTAATTTCATTTGTCAATAACTCTTCTTCATCTGAAACAGGCGACGGTCAAAGCGTACCCAGGAATTTTTTGGGGGGGGGGGCTGATTCAAAAAAAAAAATTCGATTAGGTGGGTATTTTTTGCTTTTATTGCATTTTTGTTGTTCGATTTTTAGTGATGCATTTTTGTTTTTTATTTCATTTTTCTTAGACTTTTTTTTAAAAAATTTAGATTTTTGGTAAATTTTTTAGATTTACATTTTTCTTATAAAAATTGTATAAAAAATCGATATTTGCGGATTGAGTTTTTTTTTAGAATTTGCTTTGTTTTGGTGAGGAACGGTCGGCGGTGCCGATAGGCGCCGCCGAGAAAATTTTGAATTTTTGACTCAATTTGTTAAAATAATTTCTCAAGAAAATGCAATGAAAACGAAAAATGTACGCTCAAAAATCAAAATATTTTTTAAACCAAAAATGCACCCCTAAAAAATGACACTTTTGCTTTGACCAAAAATCTACCCCCAACGATTGATATTTTCCGAAAATTTTTTAGTTTTTATAAACTTTTACAAAACTTGTGAAAAATATTATATTTACAATTCTAAGAATAAATTAACAAAGAATGATGGATTTTAAAGGGTTTTACGCTAAATTGCCTGGATTTGGTCAGTTTTAGCCTATGTTTTCCAAAAATTTTACTAGCGCTAACACCATAAAAAAAAAATCTCTCCGAAAAAACACCACCATTAGGGGTGCTTAACCCGCCCGGATCCAACCCCCGGATACCGGGTATCCCGGATCCTGGACACCCGGATACCGGTCCCGGATAATTTGCCCAAAACACCCGGATACCGGTCCCGGTTCCGGTTCCGGATACCCGTTCTTGTCCAACCCTAATTTTAACCTGTAAAAAAACAAAAGTTTGAAACACACAGACTTGCACCCAAAGATCACGAAGCACTGCATCAGACTTGCCAAAAGAAACCAAACGAATTTAAAAAGTAGGCGTTGAGTTTAATTTNAACACACAGACTTGCACCCAAAGATCACGAAGCACTGCATCAGACTTGCCAAAAGAAACCAAACGAATTTAAAAAGTAGGCGTTGAGTTTAATTTTTAAATCATTGTTATACCTTTAAATGTAAGTTAGTAATTGCAAAAAAATGAAACCGTTTTAGATTGCATTTTTTAAAAAATTGATAATAATATTTTGGATTTTTTTTTTATTATCTTATAAGTGTCTTACTTCCAGCCAATTTTTAACAAATAATTCACCTGACCTTCTTGACAATTTTAAAATTATAAATAATTTTTTTTTAAACAATATTAAATAGTTTAATGATATTGGCCACTTGGCCATTATCAAAGCCATTAAAACTTCAGATGCGAAAATATTTTTTTTATGATATATAGATCTTATAGTTATTTGCGGTGATTCAGCCTGTTTTTTTAATCAATCACAAAAAATACATTTATTTATTTAAAATCTTCATTAATCCCAATTGGTTTTTATCTTTTTTAAAGTTTTTTATTATTAAAATTATTAATTTTTTCCATTTTTAAAAGTTCCCCTTATAACATATTAATTCTTTTGTTTGACCTCTTCTGCCTCAGGTTCATTGGCTCATCGCAGATCTCATCCTTACTTTATTTATTTATTTTTTCACTAAACTTTTTATAATTTGTGTTTTTTGGCTTGTAATATAAAATTAAACATAAAAATATTTATTATCATTTTATAGATGATTACTGACAAAGTCGGCGCATCCGAAAACTTGCAGGGCAAGCATTGTTTACCTGCAAATCTAATTATAAATAATTTTTTTGTTGGGATATTTTCCATATATTTGTTATTAGAAAATTTGAGAGTTTATGTTACATATTGATTAAATTTAAGCTTATAATTTATGTTTTTTATTGTTTGTAAAATAAGTTAATATTAAATCCGTCGGCGAATACGATGCGTTTAACAGATCACCGATACATCTCAGAATCTGTTTCGCCAAATTATCTTTCTCACGCAAAAAAGTCGACCGTTCGCGTCCTCTCAATTTTAAGTGCTCAGCTTTTGCTATACAATATTATGGCTTCATTTAAAGACCAAAATTTACAATTTCGTAAGTTTTAATTAAAACCCCCAATGATTTTAAATTAATGCTTTTTAGTACTGAATCGATGCAGATTTTTTCAATAAAATTGTCTCTACAAATTATTATTTTTAAATAATTCATTTTTTGGTGTTTTATGGTCACCCAATCTGCCTTCTCGTTTCAGGAATTCTTTGATTATTTTGAAATTTTATTTTATTCTGGTGTTTATGAATGGGTGTATCTTCTCTTTTTAAGCTTGTGAAACTACAGGAATTATTTAGACAATTAATCTTTTTGCTATCTGTAAACATTAACACAAAAACATGCTCAAAGTTCCTCTCTGTCGGTGACCTAAATTATGTTTTTTTAATTATTTAATTTTAAACATATTTTTTGAAATAGTTTTATACATCATAACTTTATACACCCCGCACTAAATCAGTTAAACCTTATACCATTGGAAAGCTCTAAATGAATAGAGGAAGCATTACAGCAAAGTTYAAGCGGTTTGATAAGTTTCAAAAAAGTTATAAGTAAACTTYCCAAATATACAACTTTTTCGTAGTTTTCTGATCATAACTTTCTTAAAAATTTGCCCGTTATGTACTTGGAAATCAACACCTTTGTACTTGGGAATTGTCTTTACTCGATGGCAACCCTGGTATAAAACTTAGTGCTTTAGTGCAATGTGAATAAAGTTATGATGTCTAAAACTATTTCATAAAATATATGTGGCGGATTTACGAAACGCCCATAGTGGCGGAATTTACGAAACTACCTAGCACCCTACCCAACCATTACCTGTTAGGATTTATATATATATTTTTTGCATTTCCAAACAAAAATTAAAATTTTAAAGATGTTTGCATAAAATTATTAAATTAAATACATTATTTAATTTTCTAAAATTAAATTCAAAAGCTAAAATTTAACAATTTTATTGCATATTATTATTGTTAAAATGTAAGCATTTCTGTAATTGGTTAAAATAAATTTATTTTTGAAAATTAACATTTATTTAAATTTAATTTACAAGCGATGAAAATAATCAGATTTTTCAAAAAATCATAAAAAATATTACCTATACTAATTAAAATAAATGCATTTTATTGCATACGTTTATTTTTTAATGATTGGATTTTTTGATATTTTGTTTACATGTTTCAATTGTAAAATTAAACCAAAACACAACCAATTTCGCAAAAGCCCATTTGAACCTCAATGACGCTGTAAAGACCTAACTTGATGTGTTTATCTCGCGTGCTCGGGCAGTTATTTAGAATAAGTAATGGTGATTGTAAATTAATCATCTTATTTCTATGAAAAGAAACTTTCTAAAGTATGATTTTTAGGGGTAGTATACCTTTTTTTATTTTTAAAATTTTTATTGCACATGAATGCTATAAATTATTTTAAAATATTTGCATTGAKGAATAAAATTTGTCGAATGTTGCGGGACGATTTTTTATAAGCATTATTAACAAATATTTTTTAAATTACTAATAAAATATTTTAATGGGCTTAGATCGATGCTTATTTTGAAACATTTGTTCAACTATAATAACATAAATATTCTTTATTACGATGTTTATTATTTTGTATCTTTTTGATCCATAACTTTTTGTTATTCATATTGTTCGATGAACCACATTCCGGCCAACAAGTGTATGAATTTTTGTCTGAAAACTTGAATCTTCTTTCATTTTAATTGCTATTCCGCAGTTGCAGCTATAGTTAATTAATAAATGAATTGGGTATTTTTGGAGATAGACGCATAAATTTAAAACTTTTATTGTTGATGATTTAACCTTTAAAAAAAATACTGCAAAACAAGCCCACAGAACCAAAATATTTTAAGTCAACTTGCACCCGTTTCGMATGCACACGGAAGGTCAGAACGCCTTTTGTTGTCCCTTCTCTTGCGCGCAAAGGCTTTAATGCGTTTAATCTGATTAATTCGCTGTATTTTTATCACATTAAATAAGCAAACCTCTCAGAAAACAAAGAATAATTTAACCAATAATCAAAATTGTGCCTGCAATATGTAAATGCTTTTTAAACATTATTTATTTAATGCCAATAACCCTTATATTACCAAATTTAAATTTAAGTAACAAATAAGAAAATGTTKATCAAAAAGTAACTTTAAAATCATCTGTTTTGGTCTGAAAGTCATGACGCCATGGTTAAGCGATTTCAACAAATTACACAACTTCGAGGTCCAGATAATCACGTCTACGCCTGGATGAATGCCATATTAGGCACATGTTAAGTGACGCAAACGCGTTTAATTGTAAGATTTAATTAATAATAGAATATGTATATAAATTTTTAAAAACTTAAAATTACCATTAAACACTTTTTTGCAAATGATGGCGCCGAGAATTTTGATTTTTAAAACAAAAAGCAAGCCTTTAACTAAATTGGTGGAAAGAATGAAATGCTCCGTTGCTATAAGTGTTCGGTCGGTACTCAGATGACCCAATCCCCATTTGGTCCCTATTGATTGTCACACCCATCCACTCCCATAAATACCCGCCCTTGACCCTTCCTCAGTCACTTCCTATCATTCCCCCACATTTCTTTGCATTCCCAATTGACCCAATCAATATATTTGATTCCCATCTTTGTTGACCCCTCCATTTCTCTCCGAATAAATATTCTCTATTTACTTCGGACTTGGGGTCGTAACAATTGGCGACGCCTGTGCTGCATACGAACTGCAAATCAAATTGTGGGTTGTGTCCAATCGTTTTTGTTTGTTCCAGGAAGAGAACAACAGCACAACCGCACAACTTCGGATTTTGTAAATTGGTGGAAGCTTGGCGCTACTACTACCGTCCATCCCTAGCAAGATCGCTTGAAGCATTTGCTAGAAGAAATAGCGCTGCTGTTTTGCTGTCCAGGCGACACAAAACAGCTCATCCACGCGCAACCCACTAGTTAGTAAGCTAGGTGCTGCTAACAAAAAGTGGTGAACGACAATAAAACGAGTATTCCCCAGGAGGGAAGAAAGTCCACTTGGTGTGGTTATATTCCGACAAAATCTGAGCCTTGGAGATGACAGAAGCAGTTATCCAGCAGCTGACGCAAGTCCTTCAACAACTGTTGGCGAACCAACAGCAAAATCCTGCACTCATCGCACCTCCGCTGCCGTCGCTACCAAACATTGAATGTTTTGAGCTCAGCGAGCAGCGTGGAAGGAAAGTCGAGGATTGGCTCGACCGGTTCAACTTTGCCGTGGACTGCTCGGCGCCGAACCTTTCGGACGAACTGAAAGTCAAGTTGCTGATGACCAAGTTGGGCGAGGACGCGTATGCGGAATACAGCAAATCCTGCCTGCCGAAGAAGGTCACGGAATTCAGTTTTGCGCAGACAATGGAGCAGCTCAACGGTTTGTTTGGCAAACCTCAGTCCGTTTGGATTGACCGATATGAGTGCCTCCGCGCAAGGAAGCAGGACGACGAGGACTTTGGCACATTTGTGAACCGACACAAGAGGCTGTTGCGAGACTTCGATTTTAAGAAGTTGGAGGAGGAACAATTCAATAGCTTGATGCTGTTGATAGCGTTGAAYTCACCGAGTGACGCCGCTCTCCGATCGCGAATTCTGGCCAAGTTGGCAGCGGATGGCGACAAGGTCAAATACGAGAGCATTGTCGATGACCTCAAGATGTATTTGTCAACCATCGCCGAAGCCAAGGCCATCGAACAGCCGTCCGTTGTGCGAAACGTGTTAGCGGTCAAATCGAAACCGCAGAGAAGGCGGAAGAACACMGASAATTCTTCCAGTGGGAGCAACACATCGAGGAAAAGCCAGTGGAGCCGATCGCAACACAATTGTTGGCGATGCGGCAGCGAACATTCCTGCAGGCGGTGCCGTCACATCAAAACGGTTTGCCGRAAGTGCAACACGACAGGGCACGTGGAAAGAATGTGTGCGCCACATCAGGCCTGGCTGAAGAAGAATGSAAATGGGAMAAGGGAAGAGAAGGCAGCCAACTRAGTTAGGCTGGGAGGAGTTTTTCTGGTCAATTCTGTCAACCAGAAACACCGTCTGATCGAGARCCCGATTGAAATGAARGGGAAGAAKGTGGACTTTGTGATCGATTCGGGCACTGAAAGTACAGTGCTGTGCGAAGAAGCGCACCGACGAATCGGATCTCCGCGGGTGAGCCGTTGCAATGAACGTGCCAAGTACCCTGACGGATCCACTCGCACCTTTCTGGGAAAAGGTTTGGCAACATTCTCGATCGGAGGACGGACACACACTGGACGCTTCTTTGTATCCAAGAAAGGATCAAAGAACTTGCTCGGAACTGAGATGATGGAAAAATTGGGACTCATGGATCCCATCCGAAGGAGCTTGGCAGGTAAGTTGCAGCCGACAACGTCCAGAGAGCAAGAGAGCAGCATCACCCATCGGCTGCTCGGGATGGTGTGATCAAGAAGCCATCAGAAAAACATCAACGAATGACGAAACGTTTTGCTTTGGGAGCAAACGTTATCGCGAGCCGATCGAACTCGCAGTCATGGCGTGCAGGTTACGTGAGCAACCGCACCGGAATTCGTCGAGACGGGGTCAGCTTGCGCAAAGCACCGTCCGAGAACATTGCTGGAGAAAAGGCCGATGATGGACATGGCCAGCGAGAGCGATTGGAAAGCGATCGCCTTCAAATTCTCGTCAGCGATCTGAACCCTTTGGCCTAAGACGAGCCCGAAGGTGGTCCCGAGGAAACATCGGTCAAGAACGACGGATGGAAGAAGACAACTCTTTTTAGGGGGGAGATGTTCGGTCGGTACTCAGATGACCCAATCCCCATTTGGTCCCTATTGATTGTCACACCCATCCACGCCCATAAATACCCGCCCTTGACCCTTCCTCAGTCACTTCCTATCATTCCCCCACATTTCTTTGCATTCCCAATTGACCCAATCAATATATTTGATTCCCATCTTTGTTGACCCCTCCATTTCTCTCCGAATAAATATTCTCTATTTACTTCGGACTTGGGGTCGTAACAATAAGTATCGAAGGAGAAATTAGCAGAGGGACACCGTCGTGAACTCAAAAAAGCGTTCAAATTTTAAAATAATAAATGCATTAAAATATAACATTACAATAACTCAATTCAAAGTGCGTTTTTTATAAAGTCTTTTAAAGTCCCTACCAAAAGACATAACATAAAATGAAATTAAGGATTATTTAAAAAATGAACAATAATAATTGTTGACATGAGTAAATAAATAAAAAGCGAATCAATTTAATTAGGACCGATATTTTAAACTAGAAATTCTCATTATATGACGACGTCGTAAAATCGTAAAATTACATAATACGCCGAGGATTGAAAGAGGCGCCGGGCGAGGCGGCGAAGACGGGAGGAAAACTATGGGCATCCTACCCGAAMGGAACCGAGGCTAATTCGGACCATTTGAAGAAAATTTTGCAAAGAAAATTTATTTTGTTTCTAATTTTAATAATCAACATATATATTTCTTGTCATCCTACTATACTCAATTATGAAAATAAAATTAATAGTCAACAGGGAATTGAGTTTGACCTTCGATTAAATTTAAGGCTATAAAATTATGCAGACGTAAATAGATGCACAAAATTCTCATAATTTCAAATTAAATATACAACAAATAATAATAAAAATAAGCAGCAAAAGCAAATATCAGCAATAAAAAATTAATACACTAATTACCAAAAACAGTTTGATAACAACTGTGGGAAAAGCCACGCACTATCGTGGCGACGTGTATGCGATATATAATTTTAATTCTTACAAAAAGGAAACGATTATGAAATTAGCAAAAAATTTGAATTCAAAAAACCACTGGCAAATTTATTAATTTTAAATAAAGTAATCTACGGTATAAATGCATAATTTTGWATTCAAAAAATAAAGACCATAAAACAAATATTCATTATGAATTTAAAGAAATTCATTCATGCTATATATGTGCTAATTGCAAAATATTCGACCAAACAACGCAWTAAAAACAAACAACTTAAATAAATAATAAGAAACTTTATTAAATAAGAATTATAAAATTCTTCATTGAATTACTTATTTCTGATCAGTAAGTCTCAGCTCATTTTACATTCTTTTTGAAAAACATTTTTAAAAATGCTTTTTTGTTTCGTTTCTTTTAAGTTAGTTTTATAGAACTTAATGAATGCATAAATTTGATTACACGCTGAATTAAAAGATTAAAAATATTTTGGTAATTTTATTATTAATTTTCTTATGTGATTTTTGTTTTTTATAAAATTTTTTGAGGGTTTATGTATGAATAATTGAATGTAGAAAAAACTTAATAGCAAAAATCTTGCCTCAACTCYTTCCATAAATTTATGCTAGCATAATTTGTATTCCAACAKGGATTTTACCGCCATGTCATCCATCCATCAGTTAATGAGTTTATGCTCTTTCAACGTAGGTTTCTTCAAATAATTTTGATTTTGAATTTATCATAATTATTTTACTCCGGGCAAAAATTAAATACTTAATAGTCGTAGCTAATATAATAATTTCAACCCTTTTGTAAAATAACAAATCCTGAAAAAAAAAATTTAATCTTGCAGCATTTATATATGCAATTAACTCGGTTTAGGAACTAACCAATAATCTGTATATATAAGTATAATTAACTTATCCATAATTTGATGCGCAAAGAATTTTAAAATCATAACTCCTCATGTTTTTATTTTTTGCTTATAAATTTTTTTAGTTTTTTTATTAATTTTTAGGGTTTACTATCTCGTTTTCCACTGACATCGCAGATTTTTGGTGTATGCACGGTGCCGTTTCCGCCTCGGTTAATTTTATACCCCCTTTTAAATAATTTATGTGTTTTATTTTAAATGTAGATTTTTTTAACTTTAAAATGTTCGTTAATTAAGTTRAAGTATTAATATTTAATAAAGATTATGTGAATTCATCAGCATTAAAATGCATAATTTATATGTTTTATTTTTTAATTTGGCACTAAACAAATTAGTTTTAACTTTGAACCAAAGGCTCAGAATTCGTGTTGTTTAACAAACGGGAGAAATCTTATTATTTCGTAAATATGAAATTTTGTTTGTAATTTTTTGTATACTAGTTGATAGACATAATTTTGGCATTCATATTAATTGGTGATAATTAATAATTTTATATAAATATTTCTCTTCACATTCAAATTTAAAATAATTAATTCAGACAACATTGCATAAAAATAACACAAAATCAGGAATGTTGCTACTAAACCGTCGATGCATAAGTTCCAGCCAAATTAACAATTATTTAAGATATATTTGGCTAGTTTTTATCTACATTATTTCAAGTTTAATTTATAAATTAAGAAATTCTTTCTTTTTTATAATCTATGACCTTTTTATTTTAATAACTGCGGGCAAAATAATCAAATGGAATTTTGATGTCAATTTTTTAATAATTATATACGGCGTTGCTTTTTTTTTATCCAAGTTTACTATAGATGGGCTGTTGAAACATTTTTTAACACTTGTTTAAAAATAATAATTTAAAGTTTTCATTGAAATTGGATTTTTCCACAACAATTTGGAAGCGAGCGATATAATAGGTGCTTTTTTTTGTRGGTGTCATTAAAGGGCTAGGATTTTTATATTTTTACCTATTTATTCTGCAGCTTTGTTTTGACGAGTTATGCACGAAAAACATGTTTTAGCGGAAATTTCTTCGTTTTAACTCACCTATCCGAACCTAAAAATTACAATTTTTCTTGTCTGAAAGTAGTAGCCCTACTGATTGATAATATTCCATGTAAAAAATAAATTTGATATTCTTATTTTACACGCATTTTTCGCACCTATTTTGGCATTTTTTTCTCAATCCTAGCACTAGTCATTATCCATTAGCTATCATAGTTTCATCATTATTTTTTTTTAATTTTTTAATTAAATATTGTTATGCAATTTTTTTTCCATCTTCAACAAAATATACGTGTTTTAGGGTGTAATAAATAATTAAATATTTTTTTTGATGTGGCAAAAAATGTTGTTTTATAAAATAAGCATTTTGGCTAATTTTGGCAGATATTTGGAATTATGTAACAGACCTAAAATTGTCTTGTTAAGCTTTTWCGTTACTTTTCATATTATCTTTCTTTATTAGACAACATAACTGAATTAAAACCCGTTGATCGTAAGAAGGCATGTAGTTCACAAAATAAACGATCGTTTGTCGGATGTTTGTTTCAATATATCTATTTGTTAATTTTGTTTAGGTTTWAAWMMTTWWTMYWTTTTTTGTACTATGTTTTGGAATTTATAATATTTTCATTTTACTTGGGTTGTATATTCACAAATTTGTTTTAAAGTTCAAATTTTGATCTTGATTTTCAATTATATATTTAATATAAAAAATATCGAAGTTGTATTTACCATGAATTTTCGTGTTCATGGTAGCCTCCCCATCCATCGAACCACCCGGCTGCCTTCTTAATTTTTTTAATTTAACATTGTTTTTTAAAATAGGTAATACACCAGTTTGTTTAAGATGAGAGAGAGAGAGGTGCTTGTGCTAGAGAGAGCAGCTGCCCAATTAGCTGCATATTTAAGAAAATGTATACTCATAAAAAATTACGCTGTGAACCTATTTTGCATTTATTTAGGTTTACTGTAATTAAGCAATATTAATTCACTTTAGATTAATTTTATACATTTGTACTTATGTGTTAGTCCATCGTTTATATTTCGATTATTATATTAAATTGTAGTCCACAGAAGTGGACCTCGCCTTTTTAATGTAATTTTCTATAACAACTTGATTTTGTTGAATAAAGATAATAAATAACATTTAATTTATAATAATTCTTAAATAAAATATTTTGCGTCTATAATGAATTAGTTTTTGTATAATTCTATAATTTTCTATTTTTATTATTTTATCCATAAAAACCGAAGGAAAAGTTATCTTAAAAATATAATATTTTTTTTTTTGACTAAGCGTCAATCAAATTATCTCTAACTTGGGTAACTACCAACTCAATAAATAAATCGATTTTTTTTGATTTAATTAACAAGGTAACTTGTTATTATACTTTGTTAAATTTTACTTTTTATCAAAAAATCCCGTCTTTTATCTTATAATAAAAATGCAAGTTACAATAGTCCCATTCCGAATCTAAATTTTAAACTTTGTTATGTGATCACTTTAAAGTTATTCTTGGTTTATGTTACGTTTCATGCTTTTTACGCCAAAATGATGTAATATGTTTTTTATATCAAAATATTATTTGCTTTATGGTTTGTTTCGCTACATTTTAAAGATTTTGGTTGCATAAACTGCGGTTTGCGTAAGGCAGCTTTAACTTGCTCGAAGCCAGTTATAAAATTTTCTTTTTTCTTTTTCTACTTTTTTTGAATTAAAAAGAGTAAAACGTTTTCCGTTAAGATAAATGATTTATATTTTATTTTGTTAAGATATTTTACGAATGCTGCATTGCTATTTGCATTTATTTGGTATTTAAATATCATTTCTCACAATTTGCCTATGTTATTTGAATTAAAATAATATTTCTATGTTAACAACTTATTTATCTTAACAGTTATTTCATTTTTATTTTATAYTTTTCTTTATTTTATCTGTCTCTTTAAAAGCTTGGCCTGATATTGATGATTGATTTCAATAAAATTTCCCCACAAATAATTTCATTACCCACTTTTGTCGCACGCCGCAAACTTATATTATTTTATCATTGTGCAAATAAAATTTTTATGTACATTTATTTTAGCACTTATAATTACTGAATTAAAATTTATAAATAATATTTAGAAGGAAAATTAAACATTTTAATTATTTTCTACATGGTTGATAGTAATATTTTGGTCACAAATTTTTCGTTACTTTTTTGATAATGGATTTATTGTTTTTGAAGTGTTTAATCGCACATTTTTATTTAAAAAAGTATGCAATAACGGACATTATTTTGCTCACCGATTAACTCCCTTTTTTTGGAACGCGAACAGACACTGTTGAGTTTGGCAAAAGGCCCATTTTTATTTAAATTTACTAGCCTCACTTACAATTTTATGTTAGTCTTTTTACAAATACGCTTACATGCCATGCAGACTTTTATATAATTTATTTAAATAAGTTACCGGTTTTATATTTACTTTTTATGATTTATTTTAATAAAGAATTTTTTATAAAGGTTTAATCATTCAGATAAAGACGAACATGCCCTTAAATGATACTGGTTGCTTGCCATGAACATAAGATGCCCGATCGGAATTTTGTAATTTATTAGAAAGTTATATGGCATTTAATTATATAGTATTTACAACATATTCATTATTGATTTTAAATACATAGCTGTTTAGTRTTATTTAACACTAATTGTCYTAMTTTATGATGTTCCACAGCTGCTGGGACTTTTACTTTTATCATTTTTTTAAATTGATTTTTTATTAAATTTGCATTTATAAATTTGCTTTTTTCAAGTAACTTTTGAAAAAATAAATTAAAGTTTTATAAATTTTCTCATCTTTTCAGAAATTTTTAAAATTTATAAACTTTTTTACGCAAAGATTTTTATACATTTTTATTCGATTTGATAATGATTTATATTCGTCACATCATTAAAATAACGAGGTTTAATATTTTATTGTACTTTATACATATAATTATTTAGTTAATTTTTTTATTTGTTTAATGAAATTTAAGTTTATAAAAACAATAAATTCTTTTTTATTGTTAATTATGTTAAATGAGTTTTTTTCATAATGTTGGTAAGACCCTGTCATGTAAAATAGAATCACAATGAGCTGTTTTTGAAGCTTTTCTGTTCTCAAAGATTCCAGCCCGGTATTTAATTTAGAAAATTTACGTTTAAAACTTATAATTTCCGTTGTTTATAGTGTTTTTTCATACGATGTAAATCGGTGATAAATCAAATATTTTATTATATTTATAGTCATGTCAATGCTCCACTCTTATCATTCTTGTGCTACTTGAGGTAAACAATTGCTGAGCCAATTTTCTCAGAATCACATTGAAGATTGTAAGTGTAATATTTATAAAATATCTACATTTATTTGTTGGAGATGATTATCTACTTTATTGTTTAAATGTATTTTATTTTATAAATTTCAAGGTTAAACTTTCTTGGTGTTAAAATTCTTAACAAGAAAAGTTTGCATTACTCAAATTTTAATTTCAAGCCGATTTAAATAAAAAAGAAACAAATAGCCGAAATAGGAAACTTTATAAAATTAAAACTTGCCATATTAAATCAGCAATTGTAATATGAAACATTAAAGAACCTGTTACCATTTGCTATTTATTAAAGGTCAAAATTTTACTTTGAGGCCATTTACTCAAAAGTTATTATTATTATATTTCATAACATTAATGTTTATCGTATTATTTTAAAGAGATTAAAATTGCTTTTAAATAGTTTTATTATAAAGGTGTAACATTTTGTGTATTAGGTTAGTTTTCTTTTAAATTTGTTCCACAAGAATGACTTTTATTTTGTGTTTTAGCTCAATGTTTCTTCAGCTCAAGGTGTAATTAAACCCTGTTTAAAAAAATATTGTGTATTATTAATTTTTCAGATTAAAATTTGTGTTAAGCAATTTCCCTTCAATGAATGTATTTAATTGAGTTGTAATTTGAATTGGCAAAATTTCGATAAAATTATTGTTAATTCATATTTGCTCCATGCACCCCACTTCGGRCAACGCTCAAAGTCCTAACCACTAATAAATTAGCGCATCGCTTGGACTCACAWCGGATGATTGTCTCTTTGCGATTTGACGATTGGGAATCAAGCACGTTCGATGTCAAAAGTAATGTACATAAAAATCTATATAAATTTTATTCGATTTTAATAATGGATTTTTACTTGAAGTGATGACGCCCTGATACGAATGAATTTCACAATCGGCTTAATTTTATGACATTTAATATTATTTTCGGTCTGTCATTTGCACATTTCTTCTTCAATGCTTAATATTAACTTTTCCAATAATTTTTTTTAATAAGAGAAATTTTTGATGGGTGTACACTGTACAGGCCCGATCAATTTGGGTTCTCCTTTTCACATGAAATTTTCTTTTGTTCGACATCTCWGAAACTGTTTCAATTTTACAGCTTTTGTTGAACAATTTAGTCGAAAAATCACATTAACTATTTTTAAGTAACATTATGCCAAATATTCAATTTTTTTAATTTGATTGCCATATCAATTGCATTTTATAATTTAATTCAAACGATAAAAAAGGTCTATAAATAAAAAATGTTGCAATTTTAACCTTCCCAACTCCGCATACAAAAACAAAAAAATGCAAAAATTGATTCATTTGAACAAAATCGAAGGAATGAGAATGACTGAAGCGGCGGCTGCCGACTAGGGTTGGCGGTTCCGAACCGAACCGGACCGTAGAACCGGGATTTTTTCGGTTCGGTTCTCCGGTCCGGTTCGGTCGGACCGAAAGGCTCCGGTTCGGTCCAAAATATTCGTTGCCAATTCAAATATTTGTACAAGCATTATGCCAAATTGCATATTTTGGTGCTGCATTCTGTCTTTATTGTTTGTTACTGTGCTTGATATCGAAAACATATTTGTGCATTTCATAACAAATTGACGTTTTCCATTATCTCTATATTAAATTGTAGGTTGTACTTTAATTTTAGATTTCCAAAAATGAGCGAAATTTGGAGCCACTTTAAGCAGGGAAAGGATAAAAGGTACAAATATTCTCAGATTTCACTTTAAACTCAAAAAAATAATTTAATTTTTTCAATAATAAAAAATAAATAAATTTTTGTGAATTATAATAATGCAACAAAAAAAATATTATTTTAAACCAAAAAAATTTATAAATGCATTAAATGGATGTGCAAGTTAAAATATGTTTCATACATTAGAGATGACAATGCTTGATGAAATATAATTTTTTTTTGTTTTAATAAGATAAACATTAAAACAAAAAACAACAAATTATAAAATAGTTATTTAGCTAAAAATAAATAGAACAAAGGCCCCTTGAAAAGATTGGGAACGTTACGCTGCGGGATCACTATAAATGCAGGATATTTTTCTAAAATTGTCTAAATTATAAAWGCACTATTAAACTGTCAACTAAATCTACGGTGTAAATTAKTGAATGAACAGATCACCGCGTTTATAAAAAAAGCTGAAGTATTGATTAGACAAAAAGAATGGCCTTCAGAGCAATCTGRCCGAAAATAAACACAAAAAAAATTATCCATCCGCAATAATGTTTTGTAYACATAATATAAATGATATTGAATAAATATTAACTTAATGTAGATCATTAATTTTGATAAATTAATTTTGCTTCACAATGGAATGATGACGGGTGGTGTAAAACTTCCACAAAGTTAAAGCAACAATACTAATGATGTAAAAAATAAAAAAGGCGAGAAAAGACACAAAATAATAATGAATTATGAGAAATCGCAATAGGAATTTCAAACTCGATCTATATAAAAAATAAAAATTTCTTACATCAATTTAAAACAGAAACAACYCAGAAAATTACAACAAATATAAAATTAAACCTATTGTTTTTCGCAAAACAACTAGAATTTATCATAACATAATAAACATGTTTTTTGATTTAAACGATATTAAGAATGATTAAAGCTTTAAAATAAAATAATGTTGGCAAGAATTCGTGAAGAACGAGATGAAGCTCGCGCGCGGTACGGGGAGATGGATTGTAATTATACGAAAATCTATGAAGCATTGCCACATCCCGATTCGCTTTCAAAGATAATATTTGCGATAATTCAATAATTTATAATCAGAGAACTAAAATTTCTATACATTTTCTCTTGACTAATTTGTAAGATAATTGTAAATTAAATATTGCTTATTTGTTTTGTCTCGTAACGAATGTTCATACAACATTTAACTCAAATTGTATTAACTATTAAAATTCATTATTTGATATCTTTGCTTCTTTTTTCTTCTACTTATATTAATATTAAACTTTAATTTTTTTAAATTTGTATTTTTTAGTGTTTTATTGCCATTTTGGTATTTATTATTTGCTTCTTAGTCCAGCGTCAATTAAATTTTTCCAAGAGATTAAAAAATTGTTAATTTTTATTTGCAATAATTACATTTTTGAACTCCCGTTTACTTCCATATAGATTTATAAATTTTTTTGGCAAAAATCTATTCTTAAAGATTGTCTTTGGGTAATTTGTTAATGCCCACTCGTTGAATACACAATCATGAGCCTCTTAAATTGATGTACATAATTGTTCTCCGTTTCTGGTTAGGCATTCGCGACATTCAATTCCTCGATGTGTGGACGCATGACAAACTCTTGGAAGACTCGGCTCTGCGGATGGCCTCCGAGGCTATATTTGAGTTGTTTATATTTGTTCCAAGTCAGTGGAACATATGAATGAATAGCTGTTTTCATTAAGATTGCTTATTTTATAAATTATTTATTAATTTATTATAACAATTTTTTACATAGTTTTTACTTTATCATATGCTATTACATTATTTTAATAGAAATTTGTATTTGTTATAATCAAAATCTCATATCATTTTTGGCAGTTTTGTTGATTTTTTCCATTATTTATGTTAGAATAATTTTTCTTCAATAATGGATCATATGAGTTTTTTAACTTTTCATGAATATAATACAATTATTTTGCAATTAAAATTTATTGTTATATGATAATTGTATAATGGAAAATAAATAAATGAGTTTTATTAATATTAATACTATTGAGATGCAACAAAATAAATGATTAAAACATCACTAAATATTTTATATTGCATTTGACTAGAATTGTGCCAAGCTTGCTTAATATTCATTTCTATGACGGCAGTGAGCGTTGTAAAGCCCATTTGCCCTTCATAGCTTTTTAATTTATAGTCATAAAAATAGATTAATTTAAGAGACATTCTTGCGCTGGTAGAAATATCGATCCAATATTCAAAGAAAATGATCTCGCCATATTGCGCATATATTAATATCATTTTGTATATATTTGCTTTATTTTATCAATATTTTAAAGAAAAGGCTGAATATATCTAAAACTTTAAACTGCAGTAAAAAACTAATTTTTACTAATTACATTAGAAAAGTTGTAACGCACATCTTGTCTTGAACACCCTACATTAATTGTCTTTGCTGTTGTCTTTTATTCAAAATGCACAAATTTATTTCATTCCTTATATTTTTTTGTTTTCTTTATTAATTAATTTTTTCACTTAACAATTTTTTTACAATGTGATCCTATTAGATAAATAGTTTTGCATATAAAAATATTCCTAATATAAAGAAAACTGGGTTTCAAGGTTTGGCCAATATAGTGTTATTAATGTATAATAATGTATATGGTATTTCGATTGAGGCCATATTGAACACTTATGGCTTTAAAAAATCATCATCTTGTTCATTTCCATTAGCATAGTCATAACTTTTAAAAACGTGAAATATTTTGAGAAAAAAATAAATCAAATAATCTTGTTCGGGTTTTTAACTATTGATAAGAATTTTTAAAATATTAAAACTGGCTTCCGATCCTTTTCATTGAATTTTTTCATGACTTTTGATTGTACTAAAATAAATGATATAATTTTTTTTATTGTTTGAAATGTTTTAATAGGATTTATTAATACTGACGAATTTTTATTATACTATTTGTTGGACCACCCGCCCACGGGTTTTGGAGCGTCATCGTTGTAGTATGGGTTTGAGCCTCTTTTTTTAAATTTCCTCGCTTAATATTTATAAATTAACTAATATGCTTACTTTAATAAATAAACGCTAATTTGATTATCATTAAAAATTATATGGCCTTATTAAATAATATATTGTTTTCATATGTTATTTAAAACAAAATGTTTATATCACTGTTTGCTAACCGCTCGTCTTGTTGATTTATGTTTTGGTTTATCGTAATTGGCTTTATTAAACATGACTATTGAGATGAATAAGAATCTTATTTTTTCAATTTGCAAAATATTTGAAGTTATTGGTTGTTATTTTGGTACAAAACTTTACCAAATTATACTTTTTGTAAAACACGTATAATTTTTATTAGAGTAAATGTTCTTTTCCAACTTTAGAAGATTGCAAATAACTTTAAATAAAAATTCTGTATTTTTATTAATACATATTATTTTTATATTTTTGTATCAAATTTTAGTTTAATATTTTCTAATTAAAAACCCAGAAGTTTACCTTCGGAGGCGTCAGGAAAAAATTTTTGAAAAGAATTTTTTAAATTAAATATTTGGTTATTAATTATTTAAATAGCACGCATTTCCATTTTTCACGTTAATTGTCTTTAAAAATTCAGTCTCAACTCCTCTGTCCCAGATGGGTACTTTCACGTCTCGTAAAATTGTTAAAATGTATAAAGTTGGATCCAATGATAAATTTTTGATTAATTACAATTTTTTTAGCGTCCTAAATTGCAAAATGCCCTTCTCACGGCATCGGAACCTTTATGTTTCGTATCGTTTATATATACACGCGGTCGTGTTATTTTTACAATTTGTTGAATGTTTTAAAAACTAATAAATGGCTAAAGGTAATTACTGAATATTAGAGAACGGAAACTCAGACCAAACAAATATTTGTTTAAAAGTTTTGGTCATTTTTTGTTTTTTGGTTTTTTTTGGGTTGCGCTCCAATTTAACCAAACAAATATTTGTACAAAATTTTTTGGGTTTTTTTGGGTTTTGGTTTTTTTTGGGTTGAAAAACCCAAAATTTTGTACAAAACCCAAAAAATTTTAGAAAACGTAATAAAATGCCCAAATTACCGATTTTTTTTAAAAATTTTTTAATAAAATTTTATGCGAATTCTGCTTTATTAGGGGGTGGCGGTCGGCGGTGCCGATAGGCGGCGCCAAGAAAAATTTTGAATTTTTGACCAGAAAATTTTTGCAGAAATCAAGTCTTTGTTACAAAATTAAACCAAAAAATTCAGAAAAATATGTTGATTCTTCCAAAAATACTTTTTTTGCCATTGTAATTAAAAAATATTCGAAAATTTACTTTAAAATTTACTAATGGGGGGAAGCGTATTTGAGCAGAGGAAAAATGATAAATAGTGCTCGCACTAAGGCAGGTTCGATCCCAACAAACAAAAATGCATTCAATAGATCAAATTAGCATCTTTATTATATTCCAAAAGAATTGGTTTGAATTTTAAAATAGTAATTATGTATTAATTAATTTTATTGTTATGTTTCATGCTCCAAATTGTTTTATTTAAGTTTTGCAAAATGGCTAAAGAATTGTTAAGTTTAAAAATTTACTTATTTTTTGAAATTATGCTATTTTATTTATGCTTTAAAAAGTTTTTAAAAATTTGTGTTTTTTATCCGTGCCATATGGAATTGCAAAATTCAAACAGTTTCCTCCAGAATTGCAGTTATRAGGCTTAAACCAACCAAAGGGAGCAGAAGGTGATGAAAGAGCTGTATTTTAGTTATTGCATCCGATTAAAGCAATAAGGCTTTTACTGTTTAATATGTAGCTTAAGCGACTGCTTTCTCAAATAATATTTTCCAGATTTTTTGATGTACAAAATGTTACAAATTTGTTTATTTCCGATTTTTTAATGAACACCATTATTCATGGCTGTATAAATAATTCGGTCTAAGAATTGAAGAATTATTATTGAAGATGCTTCTTCCAAGTGCTCGAAGGGTTATATTTAAAATTAAATGTATCGAATCGTTTGATAATGTTTTGTATATCTATTTTAAAATTTACGTATGATTTGTTTTAACTTAGATTTTTCAAAAACATTTGTTTGTTTAGCATCCCATCGTGATGCTGAAAACGATCTTATTATAAATATTTAATATAACAGTTTACATTTTAATAACGCCTTCAACTTTAAATAGTTTCGAAATTCTTTTGAAAAAATAAATTAAATTAACATTCATTTTGATCAAAATTGATTTAATTTCTTGGTGTGTTTAAATACTAAAAAGTAAGAATAAATTGAAAAATACTAACAGAATAACTTTTGGCTCTTTATTATGTTTTAAATTTTTGGACTGTACCGCTTAAGAACTTAAAGTCTTCAAATGATTTTTTTGTGGTTATAAATTAATTAAAAGTCACTTTGCTTATTTTAATATTTTTTATAATTTAATTTTTTTTCACTTGTTACCATCGTTTCTTCAAAAATGATCTATCGGATCTTATCGCTCCCAATCCAATCAGTATACCGGTGTCGTTGTTGCGCCTTGCTTGCTCCGTTTTGAACACATGGTTAATGATCTGTCTTTATATTAAGCAAAAAATGTACTTAACAATATAAAAAAATAAATTATATAATGTCATATCTGAAATTGCTGCGCTAGGTGCCTGAAAACATTAAATGCCAAAAAACAAGGCTTGATTTTCTGATGGAATAGAATATATACTGGGATTAATATAGAATAAAGGAGCTATCCTAAAAAATATTTGCAAACCAATAATAAAACGATTAAAGATTGAATGAATGCAGCTGCTTTAAAATGAAAACTTTTACAATAAAAATTAGATTATAATTAAACAAAAAAATTATATAAATTTAAACAAGAAATAACTTCTTAATATTAATTTTCAATATATAAGTATGTTTTAATTTATTACCTACTATTTTAATGTGTTAAGTTTTTCTTTAATTATTGTTTATCATTCATTTATTAAGTTGTTTATTAAATAATATTTTATTCCAGTTGTTATTTTACTATTTTAATTAACTAATGTTAATATTAATTATATTCTTAAGTTAATTTTTACTCCGCGGGAAATAGGAAACCCCGTTGACTATGCTCTGCTCACGCATAGGTATTCCTTTCCTCTGGGGACAATTTGGATTTTGGTAAACTTTATATTTAATTGTTTTTTCTTATTCAGAATAAGATATGTTAATTGCATTGTATTTTGTAAATTGTTGCGGAACAAAATAACTGAAAGTAACAATTTTTTGAAAGCGTGGAATTGTAATTTATTGTTTGTATATTTTTATGTTTTGAATATATCAAAATATATTTTTATTTATGGTCCCTCTAGGCGCATTCATCAGATAGAAAAAGCTTTCAACTATTTTATTAAAATATAAAATAATATAATAGCCAATCGATTATTTTTGAATTTATTAATAATTTTTTATTTATTTAAATAAATATTTTTGGGTTGATTTATGATAATGATAAAATTATTGTTTTTTATTAGTAAGTTTTATTTGAATTCTTTGGTGAATATTTTATTGCGGTAGGTTCATCTGTTTTATTCGAGTTTTCTTGCCACTATTACTTCATTTCTTATCTAGTTATTCCGGCAGGGCAGTCGACAGAAAACTTCGTGTTAATGCGGTCTGCGTACGCATTTTACATTTTTTGAATTGATGACTAAAATTTATTCAAATAAAGTCGCGAGCATTCTTCGATGTTGGCCAGCGTATTAGCGCTTGTCGAAAATCTGTTGCAGATGTGCCACTTGGTGGTCAATGGATACAGTTTTTCTTCAATATAAGTTTATATTAAAAAATAATCTATTTTCAACGATGCTTGTGTTATTTCGCTGACTACTTTTTTGTGCACGTTTAGATTTTTGAATTAAATTACTTAGTTGGGTGAATAATGTATTATGTTCAAGTCTTTATTCAGCTTATATTATTATTATAAGACATTTTATTATTAATATGGTTCCATTTTATTTGGTTATATTTAATAATGAATCTGTTTAGTTAAACAGATATTTATTCTAAAAAACAGTCTTTAATTAAAATCGATGTTGGCCAGCGTATTAGCGCTTGTCGATCTCAATGTTGCAGATGTGCCACTTGGTGGTCAATGGATACAGTTTTTCTTGAATATAAGTTTATATTAAAAAATAATCTATTTCCAACGATGCTTGTGTTATCTCGCTGACTACTTTTTGGGGGTCAATGGCTTTTTCGGCATTAAATTTTTAAAGAATGCCCGCATTGTTTATAGTGAACACGCTAGAGGGGACGAGTGGAGGAGGCGCCACAGCAGAAGAAGATGAAGCGGGTCAGTTCACGGATGAGCCATGTTGTTCTTTGTCCCTCAAATGCTCAAAATCCGTTCTTGCGGCAGTGAGCAGCCGCGTTACAATTAGCTGATTACATTTTTATACGCGCTCACATACACATTGATTGTTTTACAATTTTACGTGATAAAATATGTGCCACTCATTCACTGTCTGTCTCGCTGTGCTTGGGATTTGTAAGAAAAAAAGCAATTTTTTGTCCGGTTGCGGTTGCATCGGGCACGTATAGATTTTTGAATTAAATTACTTAGTTGGGTGAATAATGTATTATGTTCAAGTCTTTATTCAATTTATATTATTATTATAAGACATTTTATTATTAATATGGTTCCATTTTATTTGGTTATATTTAATAATGAATCTGTTTAGTTAAACAGATATTTATTCTAAAAAACAGTCTTTAATTAAAATTTTTTATTGCAATTAAATATTAATAATTCTTTATTGTTGATTAGTAAAATATAATGAACGAGAAAAATAATCTTTAATGCTTAAAAAACTTTTCAGTTCAAGAAAAATTAAAATCATTAAAAAAATTTTGTAGGCCGAGCCTCGAAGTTTGATGATAAAATGTTTAGTATGTTTTTGTCATTTATAATATATTTTTTAAATAATTTAAACAAAATTTTTTTAGTTTAATAAAAACTTTGTAATAAATAAACATTATAATTACTAATTACATTTATTTATGTTTGATTTTCTAAATATTATCAATCAGATTGGTAATTAAACAATTATTTTGTATGGCATAAAATTTTTAGGAGGTCGAAAAATCTAAAATTTTGTTTTTATTATTTGTATTTTAGCGCGCCGTATTAATCAAGTGCAAACAACCGACTGTTAATCCAACTGCGTCCATGACTAAGTCAGCACCCGTTGTCGTGCTTCCGTCGTAACGCGTGACGCGATTCTGCGCAGTTTATTGTTTTTTTTACTATTTTTCCAATGGGGTTGGTTGACCAAAGATTTTTTCAGTAACAAATTTTAAATTTTTTGACAAAATAGTATTGATTAATTATTTTCCCATGCTCTCCGACAACGCTGATCCTTTCCATTACGCCCTTCACGTGTCCTTATTATTCAGAATTTTTCATCTTCCGACTTAATATAATTATTTATTGAATTAATTTTTGCGTAAAGTCTTCCATTAAATTAATTATCGTTTTTGTATTATATTTTATTATACTAAAATCTAAAACTAGTATTATTTGGTTACTTCATTTAACAATAGAGATTTGATATTTTATTTAATCAATATTATGTTTTTAATCAAGAGAAATGTGTTTAATATATCCTGTAGAAATGTCGACGTGTATTCTCGCGACGCCTTGACGTTACGTTGTTCTTTCAATTAACGTTTCACATTATTATTATTATTATTTATCATTTATTGGTAATGTTTTGTAAATTTTTGAAATTTTACTGATATTTCTAATCTGATTTTTTTCGGTCACATATTAAGCATTTAATCGACCTCATAGTTCTGTCTCCTTTTCTTTTCTATTTTAATTTGTTTTATTTAAACGCCAATCCGTTGCTTTGAGTTTTAAAATTGTAATAGTATTTTTTAATAAGAATGCAATTGGTTTATTTGTTTTAAAATTGAATACAAATTAAGCTTAGTAAATATTTTTTTTGATGTTTAACTATGTTGTATCGTTAATTTAAAAAATAAAGTAAATTTTGGCGTTTTGCCTATGTTAATATCTTAGTTTTTATCAAATTAATTTGTTTAGTTTAATATTTTTTGGTTTCAAGCCAACATTTTTCAAAAAAAAAACATTTTATTTTAAACGATTATTATGTTCTTTGTAGTGGTCATTTTAAACTCAGTAACAACATCTTTACCTATATATGGTCAAAAAATTGATACATTCGTTACGTGGTTTGCTTTTTGAAATTTTACCTTTCCTTAATTCAATATTATGTTAACAATTAAGCTTAACATCTTTTTTGTTGCAATATTTCATATAGTTTAAATGTTTAGCTTTAAATGATAAATTGCAGATTTTATTTTAGCGTTATTATGATTCTTCTAACAGTTTATTATAAAGATTAAAATGTTTTCCAAGAATATGCACAAATATTGACATCTTTTTTAAATGTAATTGTTTTCTTTAAATATGCTTTTTAACTGTGGATAGTTTACGTTTTTTACTTTGTAATTAAAACGATTTGATTTTTAAATTATTAAAACTTTTTTCGTCAGTATTTTATTGGCAGCACGCGCACATTATAAACAATATATGGGTACATTCGTCACAAGATGATGAAGAATATGTAAGTCAATGATAATATATTAAATGATTTTTTTCAATTTAATACTTTCACGAGAATTATGGCTTAATTGTAATTGTTTTTCTGTACATAATTTATGATGTTAAATTTGGGTTTATTTTCTTTCGGTATTCAATTGACAAAAACTTCATTTCGTGTTGTTAATTGTTAATTTCAGCCCTTTTGTTTTTTATTTTGATAAGTTCTAATGTATCATGCATGATTTCGACAATTCCTTACAAAAGATATTTTTGCGTGCTTTTTATTATGAACCGCAGCAAAACAAGAAAGTTATTTAAATTAAATATTGTTTTTGAGTCATTATACTGACATAATATTAAATTCTTTATTATTTCACTACGCGTAATATTAACGTTTCAAATGGCAGGTATACTCCGTTCGAAGCCGTTCTTTTTATTCATCTGGGTATATTTGATTGAACAATTTTAAAAACAATTAGCCTAAAGTGTACGTTATTTTTAACGTTGGTTCCAAATTTTTGTTTTTCAGCTTATGCACACATCTTTCCGCTCACAATTCATCTCTTTCACTATATAGTGAAAATAAAATTTTAAGCAATTTTCTCAACACTTTATTTTGGTAACTATAAAGGTTATTAATTTTGTACCAATATAACGTGTGAAACGTGTGATTTCCTCATTACAGTTTGCAATTTATCATTGTATTTTCATTTTAGGTTTATACCACATTTGCTATGTAAGCATCGATCAATTCTGTCATTAACATATTCGCCCATCACACCAATTCTCTCCCTCTCACCCCAACGGCCCCAGTCACATCGCTCCACACCCCCCCCCCGGCGTCCCCTCCTCACTCATTGGCGTCGCATCATCTTTTGGCCATTCCCACCATCAGCTCCTCCCACCGACGGGCTTAAAAGCAACGGATCGCCCAGGGGCCGGACACTTCCACACCATTTCCTTCACACTTCGCATCTTTTATTTAATTTACAAATAAATTTTTTTCAGATGCTTTGCGCACTCGCAACGTGCTTATTTCGGGGCTAAAAATATTTATTAGAGTTTTTTAATAGTCTTGCCTGAATGAATTTTTTTTAACAATTACGATTACTAAAAGTAATAAAAACAATTCATATTTTTAATTAAGACATAAAATCGCACTTACCGCTACAGCATGGGTACGATCCAAAAGAAAATTGTTTAAAGGGTAGTATCTAAGTTCAGAGACATGAATGTAAGTAAAAACATATTTTTTGATTACCAATTAAGGTATATAATATTGTTTAAAATAATTAACTAATTCAGGAATAAACAAAAAAATAATAATCATATAAAACTGACAATATAACATTAAACTCTTTATGTTGCTGAAAACCCCTGAGCCTTTAAAAATGATTATTATTTGATCAATTATTTCTAATTGTTTAAAGTTTAAATACTCAGGATTTTCACAGTGAGATTTCAAGAAGTGTAAAACTATATTAAAAAAACAATACCATGATTTTGGTTCGAAGAAGTAAGACAAATATAGGTATTTTAATTAAAAAAATGGCAATTGCCAAAAATAGAGGAACGAACAATCAGTTTTGCATTATAACTAGTAATAACATTTTAATATGACGGTAATAATTTGGTTGCAAGAATTAAGATATTTGTGTCAAAAAATAAATTTAAAGCTGTCACTCATTCACTTTTAAAACTAATTTTTATGGGGTTTGATAAAAATAAATTGATTCTTGATATGAACTTGTCCACAAATTGAATCATAGACAAAAAAAAAGCGTAAAGTGATTTCTGTCGTTGATTTGTGAGTTTCATCGTATGGCCGTCCTTCTTCAATAAAATAATATAAAAAATATGTGTTTACGGTTACTTTTTATACTTGTTAAAATGCTCAGATGAATTGTGAGTTAGGTTTGTTCATCAACATCGCACTAAAAGAGTTGTTTGTGAATTAGATATTTAATTTTTTAGAAATATTTAAATTTATCATTATATATTTGATTATATTTATACTCATTTAATCTTCTGATGCGCCGTTAGATTATTTTGAAGTTTCCAGCAAATTAAGAGCCTCAATGTCGAACGGCGATTACTTTTGTTTAGCTATATCTTTTTTTAAATTTAAACAGAATCTCATAAAAATCTCATTTTAATTTGGTAATTGGCACATTTCTGGTTGTCGCATCTTTGAAAGACTCGTTACGCACCGTATGTCGTCTCTTAACTCGCGCATTTCGAGAATATTTTAACTCATTTTTATCTCGAACACATGACTTCTTTTTCTTTTTTGTAAAATAAAAAGCAATTTTTGTAATTTGTTTAAATTTATTTTTAACTAAGTTGTCTATTAAATATTGTAAACAATTTATAGATATCTGCGATTTTATATGATATGGAATTGTATAAATCGTTTCTAAACATGAGTTGATTTGTTAAATAATATCTTAAAGCTCTCATTAAAATTGTTTATTATTTTAAGCAATGAACAAAATAAAAAATTATTATTTAAACTTTGCTGTCATTCATTAATTTTAGATTGGTACTTTGTGGTTTCAGGATATATTTATTTGTATGAGGTGAATAAAAGAGAATGCCTTCATTTCTCGTTATCGACTTCGTCCATTTATTTCATTTATAAGGAAGTAACTTTTTAGACCGATCATTAATTTATAAAAATTATATACCCAGTTTTTAAGTTGAGAAATGTTATCTGAGAAGATTAATACGCATTGTTTAAATTTTTTAAATAAAGATAAAACCTCATTAACGGATAACGATAATTAAAATCAATTTATCTATTTTTGGATATTAAATAAAAATTTTGTCGTATTATTTTAATTCACATTTATATTTGTCGTTTATCTGCGTCTCCAACAATCTTAAAACTTTGTTTTGCAAGAAAGAAAAGTTAACTGAATTTATATAATCTTTTAATTTACGATAATACACTTGTTTTTAATTAATATGAACTAATGTTTTGTGAAAACTCTAAAATAAATGTTGTAATTATGCTCATAATCTTGATGTCACATTTCTTTTTGATAAAATAAAATGGAAAAATGTTCTACACCACACCAAGGCGCTTAAGACGAAGGATGCGAGGCGTGGCGTGGAAGATGTTCACTGACCCTATGTTTAGACGCATATTTAGATTAAAGATCTAACCTAAAGAAAATAAACTAAACTTAAGATTTATGAATATCAGGTTCTGTTTCGAAACTAAATAAAATAACAACCTAAAATTGGAGAAAACTTTTTGAATCCAAAAGACGGCTACATCGACTTAATAACATATTCATAATCAAGCTAATTAATTTTGAAAAAATAAATTAATTAAAATATTTCTTTTTATGTGCAAATGAGAACTGGATCGCAAATAAATAGAAAACTATTTGGTTAACGCGTTGATTGATCATCACTAAGTGTTAATTATAAGAAGTCCAGTGGCAAATATTAGGTATAAATATACCGTATAACCAAAAATAGAACCCCCGGGGGTTCTATTTTTCAACCCCTCCAAAAAGGGGGGTTCTATTTCAGAGGAGGGTTCTATTTTAGGGGGGGGGGCTCTATTTTCCAACCTCTTTTTTTCAGAATGTTAACATTATTGAAGAACAAAATTATTCGATATCTATGAGTTAGGTATTCATCAATTTTTCTGGTAAATGGTAAACCCCTGGTAAAAAATAGAAATTTATAGAAATCTTCAACAATTTTTTGAAAATCCTTTTTTTTTGCTCAGCAAAATCGAAAAGAAAAATTCAGAAATGTTAATTTCTTCGAGTTTAAAAAAAAGCATAACTCAGTTCCGAACCCCGGACCGGAACACAAATATTTTTTCGAAAATCTATTTTGGCCTCAAAATTGGGGACAACCCATCTCATCACTTCCCAACTCATCACCAATCAAGAAAGTTATTGCTCCGATCTTGATTGGTGATGCTGGGTCGTGATGAGTTGGGAAGTGATGAAATGGGGGGGGGGGCCTCAAAATCATTTAACAAAATTACAATGAAAAACAATTAATGCTGAATTCATACTTTTTCAATAAGGCCAATGTGGAGCGAGGCTCATAAAAACTCTCATTAGAGAGGGAATGAGAATTTATAGCTTTTTCAAATTTTTATTTTTCCTTTATAGGAATTTACTGAATTTTTAAAATTCATATCTTTGTTTAAATTGGCCAATGCTTATAAACTTGGAGATAAAAATGGAGAAAACAAAGAGAATTTTACGCTAGAGAGTTATTTTACAAATTTGAAAAATCCAAAAAGTTATAGCCAATTTGCAAAAAAAAAATTCAAAAATTGGGAGGGGGGGTTCTATTTTACGCTAGAGAGTTATTTTACAAATTTG
>MEIZ01000109.1:145512-158280 GCA_001723225.1 Globodera ellingtonae | reverse complement strand
TTATGCGGTAATTGATTGGCCCTAATAATTTGATTTGATATTTATAATTTTATTTTAATATTTTAGGAGGACTCGGCGGTATAATACAGGACGTATTTCCCTTTCAGCAAATATCATGACTAATTATTCTTATATACCAGCTTTTTACCTTTGCTTACTTTATTCGTTAAATATGTTATTATTTTTTCAAATTTTGATTTAGTTCTAAGCTGGATTTGCTTTAAGATTATTCATAATCTTATTATAAGTTTGTTTATAAAAAATTAATCTTGTATTAATACTCATTTATAACAAGCAACTTTTCTGAATTATTATAAATTTTTTATATGCTAGGATTGTTAGGGAGAATTTTCTGTAAATTACAAGAAACTTAGATTATAGTTCTTAAAAATATAAACAAAATACTCCTAAATTATTATAAATTTTTTATATGCTAGGATTGATAGGAAGAATTTCTGTAAATTAAATTTGAAAAATCAAATATTTTGTTTTAATAACTAAAGAATGAAGTTTTTTTAATCGTTCTCGCGTCTGTTTCCTTTGAAATGTGCTCAAATACAATTTTTTTTTTATTTGTCAACCCTAACGGTAAACTCGTTTTGTCTCCAGTCCGCTCATTGTGGACTTTGTGGACGACACGTTTATCCATACTTTTTTTTACCATATAAACAATAGTCAAAAGCAGTGATATTTATATAGTTTATTTAAAAAATAGTTTAATCAAAATCTAAATTAACTTGTCGTATTATTAAAATAAAATTTATCATAATTAAACCAAATGAAAAAATGTGTTTTTTAATTTCAAAATATACATTGTGAGAAGATAAATTATTTTCCGAAAATTTTATCTTTATAAAGAGCTGGACTCCAAAGATATATAAAAAAATGATGAGATATAAAATCTCTGCTTTCGAAAGTTAAAGTTAATGATAATAAAAATGAGCAAGGCGCGAGTACGTTTTTTTTAACGAAAAGTTAGTTAAAGTTAAGGCGTATATGGATCATTTCCATGGATTGTTGGATGCGATTATAGTTGAGATTTTTACACTATTTCTCAGGCATGCGCACGGTTACCAATTTTCTTAACCGTAACCGCCCGTCCTCAAACACTCGTAACCGTTAACCGCCCGTAATCGCCCGTATTCAAAATCTCATAACCGTTAACCGCCCGTAACCGCCCGTCCTAAAAATCTCATAACCGTTAACCGCCCGCGGTTATCCGCGGTTAACCGCACTATTTAAAAATCAATAAAGTTTTCCAGATTTAGAAAAATCGATTTTTCAAAACTAATTTTTTCCGATCGTGATGTGGCGTCTTTCTAAAATTAAATCAAAATTGATGTGTATTGAACTTAACAAGTGATTTTTATCAGATTTTGTCAATGAATAAAATTTTTAATCTCTTTCTAACACCTTCAAAAGGAGTGGGGGTTCGGCGATGCCGATAGGCGCCGCCGAGGAAAAAAATCGAATATCTAACGCCTTGTGCTGAGAAAAATCGTCCGAATTTTAGGTAATTGAGTTCTAAAATGCACTAATTATTTATGTAAATACTTAGAATCTTACTTTTTATATCTAAAATGTTTGCAAAAAGTTGAAAGAATACTAAAAAGAAGGGATATTAAAATAAAAAATAAAATAATTACAAAGGAAGGGGATAGAACCTAGACAAAATAAAATCAGCCAAAGAGTTTCACCACTGAGCCACTGGATAGAAAACGGGGTTAGGTGAAATGTGAATAAAAGTCAAAGAGATCATAGAGGCAAATCGTCTCAATCCTTAGCAACAACGGATGCGACGGTTAACCGCGGTTTTAGTGGTCATAACCGTTAACCGACCGTAACCGCGCGTCCTCAAAATCTCATAACCGTTAACCGCCCGTAACCGCGACCTTTTAAAATTCCATAACCGTTAACCGCGGTTAGCCGCGGGTAACCGCGGTTAGCCGCGGTTACGGGTAACCGTGAGCATGCCTGCTATTTCTTCAAAAAATGAAATGTTCAAAAAAGTAACGAAAAAATTATTAGATGGGGTGCGTTGATGACCAAATTACTCAGAACCGTCTGACTCTCTCTTTTTAGCACACTATTTCTTCAAAAAACAATATGTTGAAAAAAAGTAACAAAAAAGTTATTAGATGGGGTGCGTTGATGACCAAATTACTCAGAACCGTCTGACTCTCTTTTTTTAGCACACTATTCCTTCAAAAAATAAATGTTCAAAATGGGGTGCGTTGATGACCAAATTACTCTAACCGTCTGACTCTCTCTCTTTTTAGCACACTATTTCTTCAAAAAATAAAATTTCCGAAATTAAACNCGATCCGTCCCTTTTGATCAAAGACGGATTCGATCAGGAAATGATCAGATTAAATTTAATGTTGGTTTAAAATGATCATTCCTGATCAAGTAGCGATCCGTCCCTTTTGATCAAAGACGGATTCGATCAGGAAATGATCAGATTAAATTTATTTGTTGGTCAAAATGTCAAAATCCTACACTTTTAGTAGAATTCACATAACGGACGCGACGCTGAACGCACTGAACGGGCGTACCGAGTGGAAGTTGGCAATGGTTCGGAACGTGCAAAGCATTTGGTGGAGCAGGGCATCAAGCAGACCTGGCTCGGCGTGTCCGAGGAGGGCAAAAAGGTGGGCGATAAATTTGAAAAATATGTTTTCAACATTTTGGACAGTGATCGGATGGGGTTCAGATCAGCGGTTGCTATTTAATCTGTTTTAATCGGGGAAATTCTTTATTTGATCCGTGGTCTGAATAAATTTAATTACAATATTTTATAATTTTTTTATATTTTTCTAAACGCAGTTTTTGCAATACAACGCCAATGCTGTGCTGGTCGAAGCCGCCTGTCTGTTTGCCGTTTCTGTCCTTTGCATGATCGCTCTTCACATGGCAAATCTCACGTAATGCCCTCCCCCCATTTCAATTCGAAGCTCTTTTTTATTTTCTGAGTCTGGCACTTTTTTAAATTTAAATTACCGATAAGTGTTAAATTTATTAAATATTTCAAGGTTTTATTTTTTTTAGACGCCTCGGGCCCGTGTTAATGATCCACATGGCAAATGCCGCTGGGGTGGAGGAAGACGTTGCGAACAATGGAGAAAACGCACACCAGGAGGCGTCGATAAGTTAAAATGGGCTAATATTTGTGAGTTATAGCTATTTCCTCAGATTTGTGGATTTGGATTTCGTCCTCGCTCGGAATAATACTTTTGTGCGCTGGCCTTTTCGGAATTTGGGTTTGGTATCGACGAAGTACGAATGCAGAAACTTCGCCCCCAGAAAACGGTCCGGCAACCATGGCACGTGCCCTTCGTTGGGGAGGCGTCCCAGTTTATCCCGAGACGATCTTTGCAAATTTTAAATAATTCATTGAAAATCAATTTTATTTACATATTGTCCTTTCGCTTATTGTTCTATTTTATTTTTTTTATAAATACGCATCATTTCACTCTCTTTCACGAACTGTGCAGGTTGGGTGGTGCACTGGGCCTTTCGGTCCGCCGAAGTGCGGTTCGGGGTCGGGTGGTGGATTGGGCTGGGAGAAAAAGGGTTTCGGGAACCGGCCCCTTTAAACCAAACGCCAACGGTTTCAAAAACGCTTTATTAAACCAGCGGTTCCGACGATGAAATGTGTGAGCGAAATGGCCAATGAACGGGTGAAGCTGATCGGAGACGGGGTGAAAGCCGAAGAAGGGGAAAAATGGATGTTGAATGTGAAGAAGTTGGCGAAACCGAAGTAATGGATGATTGCGGAAGAAAGGATAAGCGAATGTTTTTTGAACGAATGAAATACGAATGAATAATGAAAAAAGGGAAGAAAGATCCCCGGAGGGCGGGGGGAGGATGCAACATTGCGAGCAGAGCGATGGAACGGAATGTGGCTGTGGGAAGGAGAAATATAATGTGGGGAAGGTGGTTAGAGCACATAATTGTGTTGGGGAAGGTGTTTGGCCACTGAAAGCGGCGATCGGAGGGGCGATATTGTCGCCTTCCCTCCCTCCGTCCGTTTATGTTTTGGGAAAGGGAAAGGAAAGGGACGGAACGGAGGGGGGGAAGCAGACGGGGAACGAGTCGGGAAAGGGGGGGCGGCGTTTTCATCTGCCGATCTCTTCCTCAGTGGTTGCGCGGGCTCTGTCCGCGACACGCACCAATTTTGTTGTTGTGGCCATAAAGCATGGCAAGCATTTTTTCATGGAAAAATGGCAACATTCCTGAAATGATGATAAAATGCTTAAAAAATGGAATTTAAAAATTAACCGAGGAGCATCGTCAACCCCAGAACCAACGGCATCTCAGCGACAAGGCGGTGGCCTTTTGATGTTTTGGGGGTTGAAGTTGTCGGTTTCGGCGCTTTCGTCGTTTTTTTGGTGGTGGTAGTAACCGTAGTAGGCGGTGCTGAAACACATTAAATTAAATCACAAATTTCATTCAACAATTAGCCCAAATGTGTAAATATATATATAATAGTTGAAAAAAAAATTTGGTTTTGTTGTCGGGTCGGGACTAAGCCTGCAAGCAAAAAGAACATCACCAGGCGTCGGTGGCAGAGTGAAGGTCATGTTCTCGTACTTTTCGCCATGTGCGCACACGCAATCCCATTCACCCAAAAGGTTAATTTTGGCCCAATTACTATGACGTTTTTCACAGGCTCGATTATCGTTGTCTACGCCACAGCCCCATGTGTTCCATTCCTTATCGCCTTTAACATCAAAAAACACAGTCAGATTGACGTAAAGTATACTTTTGGGCATTTTTAAATGCCGCTGACCCCAAGGGTGGCGGGCGCTCAGGTATTTAAATTGATAAGCAATTTTGCGGGCGAAACAAATTTTAAACTGGCCACTCGAGAAGAGGTTTAGGTTATATTTCCAAAAAGCCTTAAAATTGATGTTTCGGGTCAATTTGTAATAATTAATGCTTGCATTTTTTGTATGCAACCTCCGTTTAAACCAATTTTGAACCCCTTCAAACATTTTTTCGAAAAATTCAAAAACATTTTTTAAAAATCAATTGTTTTTGAGCTCGACCTCAAGTCTGGGATCTAGTAAAAACACAAATTATTAAGCCAATATATAGTCCAAATCCGTTTTTTGTGTGTTTTATCATTTCTGGTGCATATAAATACCAGCTTTTTACCTGATTTACATAAGGTTTTACGGCAATAATCTGGCCACTCAGTGCACTCTTTAGGCGCCAAAGGTTTGTTCAAGACTCCCGTAACCCCAGCCAAGCATCTCACTCCTTAAAATTATAAAATAATTTGCTGAAAAAATCAAATACAAATTACCGCCACTACAAAAGCGCGGCAGAAGAACAGTGCAGCAAAGCAACAGCACAACGGGGGACGGGCGACGGGCATTCATTGTTTTTGTTTTGGGTGTGGGGGGATGGGTTATCTATAAAAAATATAAATTTTAATTATTAAGCAAATTAATGAACACATTTCTTTTACACATTTCACCACTTTGACACCGCAAACCGGATCTAACAACACGAATGAAATGAAATGACAAACAAAACATTCCGTCCTTCCCTCTCCATTCGATTTCAATGAACAAATCGGTCGCTGATTGGACCGCCGGTGGGAGGGGGGGATGATTCAGTGGAAAAGTGATGGCTTTTTGAATGCTTTTTTCGGTAAAATAAAAGAGATTATGGGACGTGTAAAAGTGATGTCAACACTTAGCACCAGGGATGCCAACTCAACTGCGGTAAAATATGGCAACTGGCTCCAAAAATATGGCATTTTTATGGCATCGAGGGGTAAAAAATGGCATTTTTATGGCATGTTTTTCTTAAAGAATTTTCAAAAATGTAAATTTTTTTTGAGAATTCTGCTTCACTGTTGGGGGTGGGGGTCGGCGGTGCCGATAGGCGCCACCGAGAAAAATTTGGAATTTTTAACTCTTATTTGTTAAGAGATTTGCAACCAAAAACATAAATTGTACGAATCAAAGACACTTTTTTCGGGAATTCTCATTTTTGCCTTAAAAATGTGAATTTTCACAAAGTTCAAATTGGCATAATTATGGCAAGTGTGGAAATATGGCAAACAATAAGGCAAATTCCCAAAATTATAGCATTTGCCTTAAAATAAGGTAATTTGGCATCCCTGCTCAGCACATCTAAACCATCGGTTGTTCGAAAAACAAAAAAAGATTTCGAATGGGAGAATTGGAATTTAAATATGTTTATCATTTCAACATCCATGCCCTTTCGTTTTTAAAAGCTTCAAATTAAGGTGTGTCATAAGCTTTGATACATCGCCGGATTAGCGCGCTTCTTGCCATCTCCATTTCAGCCAATATTTTGATTTTTTTGTTTCTATCGAATTTTTGTGGTTTTTTAGTACCCATGCCGAAATTTGATGTTTAAACCGATCCACTATGAATATTTTGCTAGGACAGAAACCGAAGCAAGCCTGGCGAACCATCACTGAACGTATGGGCATGGAGTTGTCTTTGACTGTAAAAAGCMTTCCGTTAAATCAAATCAAGTGTTAGCCTTTAATGTGATCAGATCGGGATCTTATTACTTATGAAATTTGTTGATCACCGAGAAACTTCTTTTGATTGATCGGTCGGCCCTCACGTCCGGGCTCTGTTTGTATCGAAAACAGCCGAATGACACCTTCAGAATTTTTTAATGTGAACATTTGAAACATGATTTTATTAAAATAAATTCTTTTGCTAAATAATTTTTTTTAATTTTCGCTTTTCCGTTTGTTTGAACCGTTTTACGTTAGCCGTATTCACCGGGACGGGACTGACCCGCTTCGTCTGGGTCAGCGAAAAAGAAAGCAAGTTGCGCAACATTCGCTCCTCAACAGCAGCGGGACTCCTCCACCGCCTCCCCCGACCCCCTTAATTCGTCATTAAATTCCCCGTTGACTTGAAAAAGTGTCCGATGGGCACAAAGGCGTAGCCAGAATTTTTTTATCGGGTGGGGGGGCGATCCAAAAAATTGATTCTTAGGGGTGCATTTTTTGCTTTTTATTGCATTTTTGTTGAGCAATTTTTCGAAAAAATGTTCGATTTGGCATACATCACGTAAAGTGTTAATGATTGAATCGAGTTAATCAAAGTTTCAATTTTTTAAATTTATTCAGATGAAAACCATAGCTTGTGTGCCAAATATTCTTAGACACGAATTAATTTATGCCTTTTTTAAAGGAAATTACTTTTTTTACTATTTAAAATTGGGTTTCGTTTCCATCACATTGGAATAACAATTACCTTTTTTTAAATATTTGCAAGCTTTTTATTAATGCACAACCTTTTTTTAACACAAATATTTTTTATTGATTTGACATGATAAATCTGCCGATGTTAGCCAATTACACACATCGGACTAAACGAAAATGGTAATTTCAGAGCAAAAAATTATTGCTGAATAAATTATTTGCTTTTTTATGTATTAACAATAAACAATTTCCACGGATTTCCGGGCCCGGAATCTGGGTTTTTTGTCCCTACCGGATTTTTTCCGGACCCGGATTTATCCGGAAAAATCCCTCCTAATTTCTTCAAAAAAGTTTCGAAAAAGTGCCTAAAATCTTGAACGTTAAGAATTTTAGGAAAAATACCTAAAATATGGATTTATTATGGAAAAATGCGAAATATGGATCGATGAAAATGCCTTTGGATTTGCAGAAAATTTCGTTTTTATGGAACATTTGTGAGTAATATGTAGAGCCCGGCCCGCGGATGTATTTGGCTAAAATTGCCAAATATGGCCATAAAATTGTATGTAAAATTGTGGCCTTCCGACATTACGATGACCCCACATCATTTATTTCTGGAAGGGTGCAATGATGCTAAAAATAAAATTGATTTCAATTTTATGTTAAAATATGCTTCTTTGTTCAAGTTACAAAAACGCAATAAAAAAGAGTAACAGCGAATTGCCACCAGACAAATGCCGGGGGCGATGAAGTGATCGGTAGAACTGCAAATACGGTGAAGCAGTGCATTTGAGCATTAATTCTTATGAAATATTCGGTTAATTAATTAAAAACACAATATTCAACTTGTTTATCCAAAATAATAATATCAACGCGCCAACGATGGCACGGCACTTTTGCGAATTTATACGGTTTAAGCCTTAACTTTTTGGCGAAGAAGCAAGCTTTTGCTTAAAAAGTTCAAAAACAGAAAACTTTTGTATGGTTGCTTAGCTAACTGTTCAGCTATGATTGATCTGGTTTTATGACTCGTTGTCCTTAATTTGGGTGAAAATTCAAAACGAATGACAATCATAGGTAAAGAAATGTTTTTTTTAATGGCCGACTTTACAGGGGTCCATTTTTTGGAGAAAATAAATTTTTGAATGGTGACTTTCTTTGCTTTTTAATAAGAAGTTTCAATCATTTTGTTTAGCTGCTTCTTCAAATTTAAAATAAACATTTCAAGCAATTAATTTGCCAAATTGGAAATTGCCCAATTATATGCGAGAGGAAAATATAAATGAGTTACGGCAGCAAAACGTCAAAAGTGAGTGAGTGATGAGTATAGCCCGGATTTACCAAAACAAGGCTAGTAAGACCCCAATAAAAAAATTTGGTAAATTATCGATCTTTAGTGATGCATTCCAAGAAAAATTTGAAAATTTTTGATTTTTAAGAGTGCATATTTTATTTTTATTGCATTTTTCTTAAGGAATTTTCACAAAAACTCCGAATTTTTCTTGATTGACCAAAAAGGCCTGGATTTATTCTCAAAATGCCAAAATATGGATTTATATGGACTAAAAAGTCGCTCTAATTCTAATAAAATAGAAATGCTTTCATTTTCATTGTCCAACTGCACGCCAACATTCTATGAAATTTTGAAGTGGCGAAGAAACTTGGCGAATTTTGAACTTCCTAAAGACGATCCCAAGAAATATGAAATATGGCTGCTATTGGAGCAAATGACGACGGGGAACAAAATTCAAAAATTGAATCAATTGTAACTAATAATTTAACAACGTTTTCAAAAATATATATTTCAAAAAATATTTCTTAAACTTCTAAATTTTGTCTAGAATTGCACCGCAAATGTTGGCATTAATGAAAAGCACGGTGCCAAATGATTGCCCAACTGCGGTTTTGGAAGTTGTCTGTTCTGATGTAAAGATTTGTGGTCCCTTTGGAGCCAAAAAGTCGGTCAATTCTTTAGAGAAATTCGATGGGACTTTGATCTGATCGATGTGACTAAAGCAAGATTCAGGATTTATACAGCGATTGTTCGCATTTTTAAATGCTCTGAACTAACCTTATCTAATGCGTTCAAATCCGATCACTTTGCCTGGAAGTGGTTTTAGTGGAATTGGCAGCCGACGCTAGAATTTAATGCATTTGACTAGGGTTGTTCCCCGACCCCTGGGGGCGAGAAGGTCGGGGACAAAATCCCCGACTAAAAAAGTCGAGGGTTTTTCACGCAAAAATCCCGAAAAATTCAAAGGTCGGGATTGGGGCCGAAAACCCCGACCAAAAAAAGTCGGGGGACGGGGAGCAAGACGGGGGGAACAACCCTACATTTGAGCCATTTCTGTCAGTTGAACGATGAATTAACAATTGACCGAACATTCCTTCAATTTTCATAAATTTTTTAAATAACATTTTCAAAAAGTTAAATACTTTTCAAGCAATTTTATGCTCTACAAATAGTTTTTTATCGTGAATAGGACTTCAGACGAAATATATCAAGTCATATTTTAAACACAATGTTAAAATTTTAAAAATGTTCACGCTGGCGCTGTTGGACCCTACCAATTAATTGTATATCAGAACGCAAAGTGCGTTAATTATTAGTTGCTATAATATTATTTTAAAATTAAAAAATTTTTCCGGACATTTTGGGTCAGGGATTCCGATTTCCGGAAATTTTTTTGGCATCCGGTTACATCTATGATGCCTTTTACCCCGGTACCCCGCAATTCGGCGCGGCAAGATTCAGCGCCGACAAGTTTTTCGTTAAACTTTGTTCAAAGTCAACCAAACCAAACATTCTTGGTATCATACACAAGCTCTCGGTATGCCTGAACCTTTGTTCAAGCTAAAGCTAACTGATTCATCTTTCAAAAAAAGATATAGAAAACGTGTGCAAATTGCCATTTTTTGTACAAACTTGAAGTGGTGGCGTCATAACTTTCTTTGTTTAAGTCGAATCGGTTAGCTTTTGCTTTTGTAAGCTTCTACTCATTGCATGCTTTCGAATAAAAAAAAATTTTGACACCCAAAATTTTGGAGAAAATTAAAAAAAACCCCAGACCCCGACCGAGAGACCAAATATGGACTCCAATCCACACCTTTTTGCACTTGGTTCATTTTTTAATTTTTAGAGGATCCAGTGGGATTTTTTTCAGTAAAAGTCTCCGACAAAACACGGCGCTTCACTTTTTGTCAAAATGTGGAAAGCGAATTAAGCATCTTGCGCGTCTTCGGTCAACTTTTTTCGGCATCCATCCGGAATTGGTTTGTAGGCGTCAATGCATTCAACAGCTCCTCCAGTTCTAAAGGCGATTTGGCTACAAAAATCCGAGATTGGCGCGTAAATTTCTGGAAAATAAAAAATGCCATTTATATCGTTAGAAGTTAATTAATAGCACCTATATTTCTCTGTGACTGTGTTGCCCCCTGAACTGGCTGAAAATTGCGTGACCAATGAAGACTTGATTTGGTAGATGCCCAGTAACCAGCATCGAACCAGAATCGCCCTTAAATATGTTTGAAGTCCAGCCGAGAAGCCAAACAGATGGATTCTGTCGAAATACCAGCTTCACTCTGCAAGGTATGGGTAATGAAATTTTGCTGCAAGATTTATATGGCCAATAAATCATGCCTTGATTAACCCAAAATTATAGGCAAATTGTTTGGCATCCCCACTGTTGGGATCGAAGGTTGAATGAACCCAAAACTTTGTAACTGAGTAGCTCCAGCCAAGTCGATAAAGCTTCAATTTGTCGTATTCGTACGGGATGAACAACTCCTTTTTTTGGCCAGTTGGGTTGTCATGGCACAGAAAAAAATTGGTGTACAGACAGTGAGCTGACGTCAGAAAAAAATCTAATCGTAAAACACATTTTGTGATAACAGAATGCTGTAGCAGTATAATTCAGAAATCCATATCCCGATTCGATTTTAATCAAAAGTCTTAGAAACAATTTTAAATCACACAATTTTATACAAATGAACCTAAGTAACTGACAGATGTAAAAGTCGCAAAATTAAACTTATCTATGTATTGAGCTGTACAATACGATGCCTTTCCATCACAATCAGTGCCTTGAAGCATGAACGACCAGGGCCACACGTCTTCTGCAACAATCGTTCTGCCTAATACCTGTTATTTAAAGAAATATTCATAATTAGCAAGAAAAGTTATGTAATGTTTTAGGCTGCGACGGTTAAAAGGCCTTAGGGCAGGCGATAGAGTTAAATGAGAGGCATGGCTTAATTGATGCTCTGATAGCGGTAACCGATTGGTCAACGGGTTCGATTTTGCCCCCGGGGCGAACATTTTGCCTATCTTTTACCGGGGGAATGGGCGGGGTACCGACTAAACTGTGTATATAAAGCATTTGATTTACCCGCTGATTATCATCAATTGGACGCCTTCCGCATTTCAGCGGACAGTTCTCACTTCTTGCGGCTTCATTTCGGTGGCAGCTTGTTTGATAAAATGTTAGGATCACCGAAATAAAACAGTACCCAAAATAAGCAGAACGCATTATTTTTACCAACAGGTTCTCTGAAGAGGAACAAAATTATAGGGGGAATCCTAACAGCTTGTTTGATAAAATTTTAGGACAACCAAAATAAAGGGACTCCATCTACTAAGTAGATGGCTTTAAATTTTGTAACAAATGTGATAATAGGGCCGAGATTTTTAGGGTTTAACCTTTTTTTTTGCGTATAGGGTTTGGCGAGAGAAGCCTAAAAATAGCATTCATTTCGAAAATTTTTTGAATTAGAGCGACTTTTTAGTCCCTAAAAATCCCTATTTCGCCATTTTTGAGAATAAATCCCTATTTCGCCGTTTTTGCGTTTTTATTCCCTATTTTGGCACTTTTTCCTAAAATTTTAAGAAAAAAATGCAATATTTTAGGCATTTTTCCGAAAATTTTCTTAAGAAAAATGCAATAAAAACGAAGACTATCCCCCTAAAAGTCGAAATTTTTTTCAAACTAAAAATGCACCCCTAAAAAAAACTTTTTTCATAGAAAAAAATGTGTCCCTTAAAGATCGATATTTTCCGAAAAATTTTACTTTGATTATTTTTTATAAATTTCAAATACATGTGAAAAATACCATTTACAATTGTATTGACTGGATTTGGTTAGTTTTAGCATCTCTATTTTGACACTTTTTGGGCTTTTAGTCCCTATTTTGAGGGTTTTTAGTCCCTATTATATGTCTCTATTTCACATTTTTTAGTCCCTAAAAATCTCGCCCTAGTGATATGGCGGGGGGGGGGAAGTTTGGGCACCGGGAAGTTTAGGCGCTTGGGTTGGAGAAGGTCAACGTCGTTACGATGAGCAATCAACGAGTGAACGAAGATAGTAATGTTGAAGCAAAGAATTTTAACCTCTGCTAGCTGTCTTGGAAGTGAATGGGACGGACGGGGACGGGAGGAGGGGGGAAAGAAGGGGAAAAAAGTATGGGAAAAGCGTATAGAATTTACAGAAATAAGAATAGTGCCGAAAAAAATTGGCACTATTAAAACTTTTAGAAATTATCACTGGCTAATTAGAAAAAGACAG
>MEIZ01000109.1:126250-145422 GCA_001723225.1 Globodera ellingtonae | reverse complement strand
ACTTTCTAATTGGCAAGTTGCTCTTTTGGCTTACAAATTAGGTTACCTCGAGAGGAAATGGAGAACCTCTTAAAATTTTAAAATTTTTGCATTTAAATATCTTTTGGAGACCAATCTTTCTTTGAAATGGGCTAAAATGTCACTGAAACAATTTTTAATGATTATTCCTAAAATGATAGCCCCGAAATCAGATTCTTTGGTTGGTCGGATGAAGCATTTGCTGAGCACGAGCAACGGCGCGGATGTGCACTTTTTGGTGTGGAATGGAGACAAAAAAGGCGAGTTGGGGCAAATTAATAATCATTTTTGGAATGCCTTAAAAAAATTTTTTTATAAATTCAAATTATTTTAATTAAAAATAAATTATAAGGCACTTCGCTGGGTGGACGAATGCCGTCAAAATGGGAAAGAGCGTTCGGCGGAGAACAGACGTGAAATGCTCGGCCTGGCACTCTTCAATTTTTCCTCACGTGCCACAAAAGGATTTTTCCGCTGTTATTGCTGCTTAGATTTTGCAAAACTTTTAAACTCTAACTTTTTTAATTTATTCTTTTTAAAATACCCAATCCACCAAAATCTGGCACTATTAAAGTTTTGAACCATTTGCATTAAACAAAAGAAATTGTTTCATAGCCCCAACAACCCAAAAACGATCCTTCTCGCCTTTTTCCTGTTGCTGTTAACCCGTTAAAATTTAAATTTAAAAATCCTCTTCACTTAATTTTTAATACTAATTTTAAATAGTGATTTAACTCGGTTTTAAATTCGTCCGGGCTCAAATTAACAAAATGGTGCTTATTTTTATGCCTCGAGATGCTAAAACTGCTTTTTATATCTTGCGCTTTTTTACTCTGCGCTTTAACTACGGCACGAAAAAGTGATTAACACCTTTTAAGACTTAATTTTTTTGAAAAAGCAAATCGACTAGCTTTCGAGGCCTAAGATGAATCCTGGCTCAAATTAATGTACATATAATTGACAAATTGGTTTKTTTATTAAAGGTATTTTAAGTGGTTTTTTATCTACATTGAAATCAAAGAATAAAATTCCTGGCAAAATTGGCAATCCACTTCAGGCTCCTAAACTGGGCATTAAACATCGAAACTGGAGAGTACTCACTCATATCCCCCTATTTTGAAAACAAGTTGTTTCCGAGGTTATCTGCTGAATGTATCCGAAAAAACTCTTCCTTTTTTTTGTTGTACAAATCAATCCGGTCGCACAAATCGGACAAAATGTCCGGTAGACAAACGCAACTCAAATATAATGTAGGCTGGATTATTGCTCACAAATGTCCTGAAGTCAACTGTGCAAGGATGTGAGGGGCATTTTACCTTTTGATGAAAAATGCCAACATTCACTGAGAGGGAGGGGGCACGAAATGATTATCGATGAAATTTGTACCATTTACATTATTTGACCATTCCCCCACACTGCATTGTCGTCCATTTTTGATCGTTTTCACCGTTCACTTTCATTCATTCATTCGTTCAGTTTGGGCATTCGCATTTGACTCTCTCTGACTTTGCCCAGCAAAATTTTTTGTCTGTTAGTTTGTCTTTATTTAGATTTTATGTTGCGACAATTGAGATACATTTTAGTGGTCCGGTTTTGGGTATTCATTTAAAGACAATCGAATTGACAAGGACTTTATAATAAAGTTATGAAGGACGTAAAAATTTGTGAAAAATGTTCACAGTAATCTAAAAATTAATATTCATGTAATTCAAAGCTTTAGTAGCGTTTAAATTCAAAACGTAAACTGGTATTATTTTTCAAAGATTTTTTGTTGAATTAGTTAATCAAAAATCATAAAAAATTAAATTTCAGTATCTACAATTCAATTGTAATTTAACATGGCAAAACCGGATTATTTGGTTGATCGGATGAAGCATTTGTTGAGCACAGGCGATGATGCGGACGTTCAATTTTCGGTGGGGGAAGGAGACAAAAAGGAGGCGAGTTTTGGGAGGATAAAATTGAACTTATCACTTTTTTGATTAACTTTTAATAATTCTCACTTTTTTTATGGATTATTCATAATTCTTACTTTTGAAATGTTTAAGACTCTGTCAGCGCACAAATTGATTCTGAAGGCGGCCTCCGATGTGTTCGAGAAAATGTTCCGTTTTGATGCCCGAATTGCAAAGGCCGCCGCTGGGACCGGTACGCAAAATTTGTTTAAAATTAAATAAAATTATTTTAATCCCTTTGGAAGAGATTAAGCCCGTGGAGGTGCCCGACGTGGAGGTGGGGGCGTTCAAGGCGATGCTCAGCTTCATTTATGCGGATGATTTGAGCGGAATCAGTGGGGACAATGTTTTCGATGTGCTTTATGCGGGTGAAATTTTATTGATTTGTTTGTGCCGCGGCACAATTTCAGTTACAAAAAACAGTTCAAAAAACCCTAAGACAAGGGTGGTATTCGTCCTTGGGTGCCAAGGACATTTCTTGGAAATGGACCCTCGATCTTAGAAAACTGAAAGTGTCCTTATTTCCAAGAATGTCATTGGAAAATGAAGAGAAATATATTTGGCATTGGTCTCCGTTCTAAGGTAAACACAAAATTTGACCCCAAAAATTGGGGTTGGGCAAAATTTTTGAGCGTCCTTGGATTTTGCCAAATTTTTCTGTTTTGTCCTTGGAAATCAACATGTCACTGTCCTTGGGAATTGTCTTTACCCGGGGGCAGCCCTGCCCTAAAAGAATGCATGGGTTTTTGAAAGAAAATAAATAATTATTCTCCAAAATATGGAAGTTAGAGGGTGTCCGGACTTTTCGACAGTACAACAAATAAATCAATCAGAGGCATGTAAGCAGAAGATAAACTAACCTTGTATTAAATTTAGATGGATAAAACTATCTTTTGAAAATTGGCTTACATATAAAAATTTTTTTTGAAAATCTTAATTAACTTAAATTTTTAAAATATTTGTTGTACTGTCGAAAACCTAGCGCCAATTAGAGAGAGAATTTTGTATTAAAAATACTTTTAATTTCAGCCAATAAATATAACGTGCCCGGACTAGTCAAAGCGTGTGTCACCTTTCCGAAAGGAAAGCTTTGCAATATTTTCCAATCGATTGAAGAGGCTCGCGACCTTGAAGAAACTTTGCCACCTTGTCAGGTAAAGCTGGGCCAATTTTCAACATTTTAATATATATTTACTTTTCCATAAACTAATTTTGGCTTCAAAAAAACCCGGAATAAAGCGATATTTAAAAAAATAATATTTTTAAGGAATTTGCTCGCAATTGTTTGGATTACATCGATAAGAATGCAGCAAATTTGCTCCGCTCAAAAGATTTTTTGCAAATTGATCAGAAATTATTGTGTGAGATTTTTGGCCGTGACCAGCTGATCGTCGATGAACTTACAATTTGGAATGCCGTAAAAACATTTTTTTATATATACAAATTCATTTAATTAAAAATAAATTATAAGGCACTTCGCTGGGCGGACGAAAAATGCCGTCAAATTGGGAAAGAGCGTTCGGCGGAGAACAGACGCGCAATGCTCGGCCCGGCACTCTTCAAAATTTGTTTTCCGCTCATTCCACAAACGGATTTTTCGGCAAATATTGGTTGGAACAGTTTTTGGATTGGATACCGTATTTCCTGAAATAGAGCCCGGGGGTGCGATTGTTCAACCACCCAAAGGGGGGGGGGAGGATGGCTTTAATTTGGATATACGGTAATTTCGAATTTTCTTTTTTTGACAGTTCCATCCGGAGTGTTGACGGGTGACCAGATGATGAGCGTGTTTCAGTACTATTCGAATCCGGACGCTGATCAGCTGTACCCGCTGCAATTCCCAACTAAGCGACGGACGACGTCCGATCCGTATCAAGCGAAAGGGCTAATTCGGCTGAAAATCGAAAGAGTGTCTGAATTTGCGCCAATCAATGTGAGCAACCGCCGACTCAGCGACGCCGTGTACATTAGGGGCCTTCCTTGGAAAATATTGGCGACGTCGGAAGCCTACTCCAACGAATTTGGCTTTTACCTCCGGTGCAACGATGAAAACACTGGTGGGCATTTATTTTCAAAAAATTGTTTGAAATGCCTTAATTTGCATATAATAATTTTTATTTTTACTTCAATTAGGACCATTTCTTGAAAGTTAATTAAATTTTTGAAAATTTTATGCATAAACTGACTAGATTTTGGCCATTTTTATTTTCCATTTTTGGGTTTTTAATGCATATTTTGGCTCTTTTTAGCACATAAAAACATACATATTTTTGGTTTTTTAGCACATATAAATCCCAGCTCTATCTGTCACTAACAATAAAAAAATATTAATTTTCATGTCATTTAATTATTAAGATTCCAATTGGAGCTGTGCCAGCACGGCAACATTTAGAATTGTTTCGCAAAAGGATGGAAAAAAGGACCACACTCGGGAGATCAGCGCCACATTTTTAATTCGAAGAAGAACCGATGGGGAATTCAATATTTTATGACATTTGAGGTGATTTAATCAAAATATCTGACGGGCCTTAACATAAATCGAAAATTTAGAAATTGATGAACCCGAAGAACGGATGGTACGACGCGAAGAATGACACGGTGATTTTGAGCGCTGAAGTGACTGCCGAAGAACTGATCGGAGTCGATTGATATACGGAATTTGTGTTGGTGTGGAAATTCTAAATTCATTTTTGTATTCATTTTGTTTTTGTTCTTTTAGGGATTTTCAGTTTTTATTCCATTTTTGTTAAGGAACGGCGGTGCTGACAGGCGCCACCGAGAAAATTTAGCATTTTTTTTGACCCAATTTAGTTTTATTCACAAAGAAAAAATTGAAACAATTTTTAATTATTTGTTTTCCCATCCATTAGTGGTGTACTTTTTAAACCAAAAAACCAGTTACCCCCTGTTTTACTACCCCCGTTTTTCGGTTTCGGATTTTTGGGCCAAAAAAGCCAGTTTTCGATTCTGTTAACCAACCGTGACCAACCCTAGAAAAAAGCATTGTCATTTTTTTTTCCAAAACCCACAAAAAGTCCACAAGGATCTCGAAAGACCACAAAAATCCGCATCTCAGAAAAAAATCCTCACTGACCAGTTTTTAAAGGGGAGGCACGAACGCCGTCCTTTTTTAAAGGAAAATTGCTTTTTTAATAATTTCTCTATTAGAACCCCCGGGGGTTCTATTTTCCAACCCCCTCAAAAAGTGGGGATCTATTAAAGGGGGGGGGGCTTTATATTTCAACCTATTATTTTCAAAAATATTAACAAAATTCGCAATTTTTGTAAGTTATCCGGTAAAAYTGTAAAGAACTCCCGAATTTATAAAGGTTTTATGAAATTCTGAAAAGCACTCGTGGGTCATCGAGTTCATTTCATCATATGCTTTCATCTAATCATTATTTCAACATCTATTATTTTTTAAATTTTTTTTATTTGTTATCGTCTTTAGGGGAGGCACGAACGCCGTCCCCCGCTTAGACACGAATTAATTTATGCCATTTTTAAAGGAAAATTACTTTTTTTATAATATTTAAAATTGAGTTTCTTTCCCATCGCATTGCGCTAACAAACGCCTTTTTGAAAAATATTTGTACAACTTTTATTAATGCAAAACCTTTTTCTTCACACAAATATTTTTATTGCTTTGACGAAAAATTAATCGTAAAACGCATTTTTGTGGTCCGCTCAGATTAAAAACGAATGACAATTTTGCAATTAGTAAGCAAAAACACTTTTGGCCAGCGCCAACTTTTGGCTATTTAAATTCTGTRAATTCTTTGAGGGAATCATTCATTTCCTACACGCAAATTCATTTCTTTTTGTGCAAAATTCAATTATAATGCGCAAGTCCTTTCTTCTGTTTACTATTGGCGTATTGTTTGTCATTCAAATTTGTAACACCGTTCAAAATGCAATAAATGTGGATTTATCGGTTAGTCAAGATAAATCAGGGCTACAATATCTGCTACTGATTTTACAGTTTCTTGTGATTTTGTTGACTAAAAACCTGCTTACTTGAATATTTGGCATAATCTTGCTAAAAAACAAACGTTTTGTGTGATTTTTGGTCAATTTCTTAACAAAACATCAATTTTTTAATGAATTGTCGAATTGTTATTTTTTGATCCTGAGATAAATATTTTTTATATTTTTATAAATACCGTATTTCCTGCAATAGAGCCCCAGGGGCTCTATTGTTCACCCCCCCCCCCCAAAAAAAAGGGGGGCTCTATTAGAGCATGGGCACTAATACAGCATGGGGCTATATTACAGGAAATACGGCAGGTATGTATTACAAAAAAAAAATTCAAAACATTTTAAATTCAAGTTTAATTCAATTTCTTCGCCAAAAGATAATTTATAAATGCTTTAAAAACCATATTTTTTAGCAATTGGACCGACAGCTTCAGGAGTTGCAGCAACGAGCCGACCAACTCCGACGACAAATCGCGCAAGACACCGACCCACGCATAAAAGAGTCGGACTCGCGCACATTGCAAACGCTTTTGGAAAAAATCAGTCAGCTCCAAGCTCAAAAGAAATCGTTTCAAGACGCGGAACAGAACGCACAAAATAATTTTGGTGGGCCAGGTCGTTAGAAAGCGATCAAAGGTAGCTGATCAGAATGGATTTTTAATTGCGGTGCTGTTGAGAATTATCCTTTTGCAATTTTTGATTGTTTTCTGAATAAAAAATCGTTAAATTTTTAATTTTTGGTGCATTTCAAATCCTGAATCAACGAATATTCTATTCTAATTTACTCTAATTGAAATGCTTGCTCCCAAAGTTATCGTACAAAACGGAATTATAAGCCCTTTCAATCATTACAAATTCTCACAATATTTCTATTGGTTCATTATTAATAGGGCGCGGATTTTTTTATGGATAATTCTTAAGAAAAATGCAATTTTTTAGGCGTTTTCCTAAAATTCTAGAAGAAATTCATTATTTTAGGCACTTTTTTCCAAAATTTCTTAAGAAAAATACAAAACAAAAATATACCCTAAAAATTCAAAAATTTTTCAAACCAAAAATGCACCCCCCCCAAGAAATGACTTTTTCTTTGACAAAAATGTTGAAATGTCTTGTATAATGAATTCAATAATTGAGTTACGTTTAAGTGTTGCATTGCCTGTTACAAATAGTTTGATATCACTTTAGTTACATACTTTTCTTTGTCATTTAATTATCCGAAATAATTTAAAAATATTCAAGAAAAAACGGTTTATCAAAAATCAAACACATGTAGGGCCAAATAGTTGAACAACTCAAAGTCCAATCAACACTTTAAAGGGGAGGCGCGAACGCCGTCCCCCGCACTCAAAAATTTAGCTGTGGGCCTATCCCAGTTCGGGACCGCCCTGCGGGTCAGCCCCAACCGAAAGTGCAATGGTGGAGCCTCGCCACAGGAGTCCTGCCTCAGTGATCGCAGGAACTCCCCAGCCAGGTAAGTTTCTGATTGGCCGCACAGCCCGCGGATAAGCAAAGCGTCAGGCAAATGCCCGATGGGGTGCAAAGCGGGGAAGGATGGGAGAGAGAATTTACACTCTCTCTCATTGCTCTCTCGTTTCTTTTCTCTCAGTTTCTCGCTTAATTCTCTTTCTTTCCTTTCTCTTCTCTTTCGGAGCAGCGGGTAGAGAGCGCGCGCATGCGATGAATAAAATAGGACAGACGACAAACAAATTGAAGCGAAATAGCATAGAGTGACTGACGGTGAGAGAGTTAGGGAAGAGAGAGAAAATAAATGAAAGATTGTGCTTTACATTTGAGTTTCGCCCCGATTTACAACCCATCAATAAATTTTTGGCAGCCAACCCTAGTCTTGACTAGTTTTTTTTGTATTTGCCCGACGTTGCCTCGAGTTTATCAAAAGTTTCAATTTTTTTTTATTTATTCAGATGAAAACCATCGCTTGTGTGGCAAATATTCTTGGACTGCCTTTTTTTAAAGGAAATTACTTTTTTTTTTAATATTTAAAATTGGGTTTCTTTCCCATCACTAGGGCGGCGATTTATATGGATAAAAAATCTTGAAATATGGGCATAAAATATGGAATAAAAATCGCAAAATATGGACAAAAATTGCAAAATATGGACAAAATACGGATAAAAATTTTATCAAATATTGCAAAAAGGGGCAAGATTTCCTAATAGAAGTAATAAGAGCAATAAAAAATTTTATATGCAAATTAACGGCATTTAATTTTGAAATTTAGCAGAATTTAAAATTCATTTTTTGGGCAGAATTTTTTGTGCAAAAAAGTCAATTTTTAATGGTGCATTTTTAGAAAATTTTGAAAAAATCGATCCTTAGGGGTGCATTTTTTATTTTTATTGCATTTTTGTTAAGGAATTTTTTGAAAAAGGCGAAATATGGAAAAATATGGAATATGGATAAAAATCGCAAAATATGGAAAAATATGGAAAATATGGATTATAAAATGGGCTCTAGAAGCTCCAACCAATGAAAAAAATACTATTTATGGCATTTAGAAGCCGTTTCAAGTGCGCAAAAAAAAATATGGATTTCCATATAAATCGCCGCCCTACCCATCACATTGGAAAAACAATTGCCTTTTTGAAAAATATTTTACACCTTTTTTAATGCAAAAGCTTTTTCTTCACACAAATATTTTTATTGCTTTGATGGGTCGTAAAAGCAATTTTTGTGGTCCGCTCAGATTAAAAACGAACGACAATTTTGCAATTAGTAAGCAAAAACATATTTTMGATATTTGCACAATTCTTTTGGCCAGCGCCAACTTTTGGCTATTTAAATTCTGCCAATTCTTTGAGGGAATCATTCAATTCCTACACGCAAATTCATTTTTTTTGTGCAAAATTCAATTATAATGCGCAAGTCCTTTCTTCTGCTTACTATTGGCGTATTGTTTGTCATTCAAATTTGTAACACCGTTCAAAATGCAATAAATGTGGATTTATCGGTTAGTCAAAATAAATCAGGTCTTCGATATTATTTTAGAGCTTTTTGTGATTTTTTGAAAGGCCGATGTTGTTGGTTTTTAAATGCTGCTTTTGGACTTTTACCGATTTTTTATGATTTTTTAGAAATGAATGAAAAATAAAAACCTGCTTACTGATATTTGGCATATTGTTGCTAAAAAACAAACGTGTTGTGTGATTTGGGTCAATTCTTAACAAAACATCAATTTTAATGAAGAAATGTTGAATTGCCACTTTTTAGTTCTGATATAAATATTTTTTATAAAATAAATATGTAGACAAAAAAATATTTCAAAACATTATAAATTCAAGTTTAATTCAATTTCTTCGACAAAAGACAATTTATAAAAAACATATGAATAAATTATACAATTAAAAAAACATATTTTTAGCAATTAGATCGACAGCTTCAGGAGTTGCAGCAACGAGCCGACCAACTCCGACGACAAATTGCGCAAGACACTGACCCACGCTTAAAAGAGTCGGACTCGCGCACATTGCAAATGCTTTCGGAAAAAATCAGTCAGCTCCAAGCTCAAAAGAAATCGTTTCAAGACGCGGAACAGAACGCACAAAATAATTTTGGTGGACCAGGTCGTTAGAAAGCGATCAAAGGGAGCTGATCAGAATGGATTTATGATTTAAAGTTGCTGTTCTGCTGAGCATTAATGCTTTTTTGATGTTCCTTTTGCAATTTTTGATTGTTTTCTGAATAAAAAATGGTTAAATTCTTATCTTTTGGTGGATTTCAATTCAATATTTTAGGAACTTTTTCCCAAAAATTTCTTAAGAAAAATACAATAAAAAACGAAAAATATACCCTTAAAAATTCATACAATTTTTCAAACCAAAAATGCACCCCCAAGAAATGACTTTTTCTTTGACAAAAATGCACGCCTAAAAATCGAAATTTTCCCTAAAAATTTACTATTTTTGATATTTTATTAAAATTTTCTAAAACATGTAAAAAAATATGTATACAAATTGTAAGAGGAAAATTAATAAAGAACGACGAATTTTGAAGGGTTTCACCCAAAAATTGACTAAATTTGGTCAGTTTGAGTGCATTTTTAAATCAATATTTAGGCACTTTTTGGGATTTTGGTCCATATTTTGGGGGTTTTTAGTCCATATTTTAAGTCTTTGTTTAGTCCATATAAATCCGCGCCTCATTATTATATCAGCTTATGGGTCCAAAAAATGTAAAAAAAACTTTCAAATCCCCTGCATCGAACATATTCGTATAAATTTTGTATTCCTAATTTCGATAGAATGGAGGAGCCCGTCTCTTTTTATTCATTAAAGCATTTAAATGCGTCAAGTCCACAACAAAGGATTATTTACGGAAGGCAGAATTGAATAAATTCATCCAACCATAAATTCTATGATTTTTTTAAATTTACTTATGGTTGTAAATGTAAAATGTCCAACGTTTGAAGAAAAGCGCTTTTGTGTGGAGAAAACTATTTTATTAAAATGTCAAATGAAATGACAAAAAACGCCAAACAAATTCATTCTTTTTGAGGAGAGCGCTGACTTTGAAATGTCTTGTTATGATGAATTCAATAATTGAGTTACGTTTAAGTGTTGCATTGCCTGTTACAAATAGTTTGATATCACTTTAGTTACACACTTTTCTTTGTCATTTAATTATCCGAAATAATTTAAAAATATTCAAGAAAAAACGGTTTATCAAAAATCAAACACATGTAGGGCCAAATAATTGAACAACTCAAAGTCCAGCCAACAATTTAAAGGGGAGGCGCGAACGCCGTCCCCCGCACTCAAAAATTTAGCTGTGGGCCTATCCCAGTTCGGGACCGCCCTGCGGGTCAGCCCCAACCGAAAGTGCAATGGTGGAGCCTCGCCACAGGAGTCCTGCCTCAATGCCCCCCCCCCTCCACAGGTATAGGCTGCGAAAAAATCCGGCGGAAAAGCAGGTAGTAACTACTGGCAGCCCTTATTCTTGCTTTCTTCTGGCACATCAATTTTCGAACAGAAAACCCCTCCAAAAATGCCCTCTCGCAGCAAACGCTCCCAGGGAAGTCGCCGTAATTTGGTGGCCGCGAATGTGGCGCGCACTTTGCGGAAGCCGGTTCCCAGACCTGGACAAATTCTGGGATTTGTGCCACGAAATTTTGCGGGTAGTGGGCACTAACTTCTTCGATGGTCAGTGAAACAACCTCGTTGTCCTATTTAATTGGTCCTTTAGGTGCCCTCAAAAGCAACTGGAGACCGTTACGTGGTCCTTCCTGCCCAAAAACAACAACAAGGAATGGGCCCACTGTCTCCCAGGAAAAATCTTCGTCTACCCTGAACACCTCAGTGTTGCATTGCCTGTTACAAATAGTTTGATATCACTTTAGTTACACACTTTTCTTTGTCATTTAATTATCCGAAATAATTTAAAAATATTCAAGAAAAAACGGTTTATCAAAAATCAAACACATGTAGGGCCAAATAATTGAACAACTCAAAAGTCGCCAACAATTTAAAGGGGAGGCGCGAACGCCGTCCCCCGCACTCAAAAATTTAGCTGTGGGCCTATCCCAGTTCGGGACCGCCCTGCGGGTCAGCCCCAACCGAAAGTGCAATGGTGGAGCCTCGCCACAGGAGTCCTGCCTCAATGATCGCAGGAACTCCCCAGCCAGGTAAGTTTCTGATTGGCCGCACAGCCCGCGGATAAGCAAAGCGGCAGGCAAATGTCCGATGGGGTGCAAAGGGGGGAAGGTGTGTAGAGAAAATGAGTGAAATTTACACACTCTCTCTTTGCTCTCTCGTTTCTTTTCTCACAGTCTATGTACTATTTCTCAGTTTCTTGCTTAATCTTTCCTTTCTCTTCTCTTTTGCAGCGGGCAGAGAGCGCGCGCATGGCATTGAATAAACACAGAGGACAGACGACAAACAAATTGAAGGGGGAATTGAAGCGAAAGAGCATAATAGAGTGACGGTGAGAGAGTTTAGGGAAGAGAGGGAAGACGAAAGAAAGAGTGTGTGCTCTGCATTTGGGTTTCGCCACAATTTTACAACCCATCAACAAATTTGTTGGCTTTTATTCCTTTCATATCGGGACTAAGCCCCCAGAAAATCCGGCACACGAAGAGCAGAACAGAGATTCAATGAACATAACTTGCTTTTTGGTGTCCGAACTGAAACACACAACAAATTTTTTTAGCAAAAAAAAAATTATGAGACATCACAAATAAAAATTGGTTGAAAATTTAAAAAAGAAATCAGGAATTTTTAAGGATCACAAAATGGTTTCATCAATTCTCCATATGCCAAATCTTATCTTTCATTCAATTATCATTCTTCTGTGCACTCGTCGTTCAGACTGCGTTATAGAATTTTTAATCCATTATTATTTTTATTTCTTTTTGAGTCTTTATAAAGGAAGTTTTTAAAAATTCAAATCAATACCTTTTTAAAAAGAAAAAATAAGCGATCATTTCTGCTTAGTGCAGTTACAAATTAAAATTTTTTCGATATTTTCCGGCGTAAAGCGCATTCCGATCTACTAAAAGTTTGACAATAAAAAAAAGATGTTGTATCCGACCAAAATCTGATCGAATCCCGGGTTATTTCGCAAAACAGCGTTGAACTTTTCTTGTACCAATTTGCCAACATTTCCGGGCACCAACTTCAATTCATTGCCAACATCGCTCACTATGTCCAAACCTTGAAAATGTGAATTTTAAAATAGCGCGGTTTTTCACTAACTTTCAACAAGTGTGAGATTGCGTGATTGCAATTTCAACCAGGTAGCTTTTGCCTTTATTTTTTGGCATTTTTTGCAAAATATCTCAAAACCCTGAAAAAAGTCACCAAAAATGTCGAAATAGGCACAAATAGGCATTAAACCCCAAAATAGGCATACATAGTCATTATAAAGTCCACTCTAGAAGCTCCAAAAAAGCTAAAAACATCAATACTCTGATGGAGAGCATAAAATATTTTGCAGATGGTTTTCTTCGTTCGTCAGTTCAGTTGTGCCTAAAACGCCTTTTTTTTTGTTGGGAAAACCGATCGGATGGTTTTGTTTAGGGTTGGTTGTGAAAATATGTCACTTTTTAGTTTCACCGATTCCATTCAAACCAAACATTTATTTGGTAGGATTCTCCAAAAAGGGATAAAAAATCGTCAAGAATGTGAAAATGTTTTGAGCATAAAAATTCTTTTTAACTATAAAAATATTTATTTAGCAATGCTCACTAAAAATAAAATGTTTTCAAACGATGATTCGATAAAACCAGCGGGAATGGGCAGGTGGGTGGGTATCTTGGTATCCAAATAATTATGGTACAAATTAAGCTTTGAAGTTAATAGCTTCTAAATTAGCCTGTATTTAAAGCTTAATAATTAATAATAAGAATTTCAAATTAATGCAACATTGATTATATAAGTTTTTGGTGGCTTGCCATTTCCGGTGGCATCATCGTCATTCTGCTTGGTCTTCATCTAATTGTCGCTATTTTAAAACTCTGCCATGTACGTCGAGCACTTGCACAGCTTGCATCAGCAGCACCTGCACCAGCAGCACCTGCACTGATTGCACAGCAAGCTTGCACCGGCAGCACCTGCACAGCTTGCACCAGCAGCACCTGCACCGATTGAACCAGCAAACACCTGAAACAGCAGCACCTGCACAGATTGAACAAACAGCACCTGCAAAGATTGCACCCGCAGATGCGTCTATTTATTGTATTATGCATATGATTCATATTCTTCTTATTATTGTGGATACGATTTTAATGATTGCGCTTGTTAATTTTTTCTCGCGCAATTTCTGCCTCCGCTTCTTCCTCTTCTATTGCCTCCTGTATCCCTTTTGTATATTTCGCTATACCACCGCAGAATGTCGTCCCTCTCCTCCAGCGCAACTTCGTAGGCCTCCTTCAGCCGGGTGAACAACTTCTCGGGCCACAAAAATATGTGCACCCTTTCGGCGCCGCTGCTTCGGCGTTGCCGATTCGTCGAAAAAAATATTCCTGATTTTTATTTAGGGTGATCCTGATTTTTCAACAGCTAATCCTGATTTTTGAGGTTTGCCGATGGTCACCCTGGTGGCGAGACGATAGTGCTGAGACGGTAATGGCCCTGAGACGGTAGTGGCCCTGAAACGGTAGTGGCCCTGAGACGGTAATGGCCAGACGGTAGTGGCCCTGAGACGGTAATGGCCAGACGGTAGTGGCCAGACGGTAGTGGACAGACGGAGGCGAGACGGGAATGACCCCCTACTCGTAAAAAATGCTCTACATCTTTGGTCTGAAAGTCTCTTTGACAAAAAAACAATCCCCCTCAAATTCGTGCTGGCAAACAACCACGCCAATTAAAAAGCCCATTAAGGCCAGGTCGAAATATTCATTCATTCAACTGATATTGGGGCCCTCCAAATATCCACATCCCCACCTCACATTCACTCATTAATTTGTGATGATTTCCCTAATCAACCAAAATTGTAAAATATATCCTAATCTCTGGACCCTTCACATTATCGTTGTCCCGCCGGTGCCTTCACAAATCCTTTATATTACTTTTTAGAAAATGAAGCTGCAAACTTTTTTATTGTTTTTTTAATTTCTATAAATTTGGTTTGTTCGGCACTCCCCAAATGGAATTTGTTGACCGACTCGGCCAATAACGTCCAAATATTTGGTCGATTTATTGACGATATTTTCAAAAGTTATGACCAGCCGGAAGAACGCGGCGATCTTAGCGATGAGAAGCGAAAATTGCTATTTTATATCGCTTTTGTAAAACATGTTTCGGAAATTGCCTATTTTCGGGTGGTCAACAGCAATTCAAAAGACGCTTGCGCGGATTTGAAAGTCGGTTTTGGCGCCAGGGTATTCAAATTCGTTGGAGGTTTACATTATGACAAAACAATGGAGCAAAATATTGCGAATGAATTCAACAAAAATATTTTGTGCCCRGAGGKGCCATTGCCCCGMGRAGTGGTGGACCAACTTTTGATGTTGACCTTTTCATTTGCTGCGCGACTTCTCGTGTTTCTTGAGTCAGTGTTTTTTGTGAATTTAAAATAACTTATTTTTAGAATTGAGGATTTTCAAATTTATATGAAAAGCATTGGCTACTGGCAAATGGAAACCCTTTTGTCGGCGTATAAAATTTTGTCGACAAAAAATGACGCCAATGAGTAAGTTTAGTCATTAATAGGGCGGCGATTTATATGGAAATCCATATTTTTTTGTGCACTTGAAACGGCTTCTAAATGCCATAAATAGTATTTTTAGCTTTGGTTGGAGCTTCTAGAGCCCATTTTATAATCCATATTTTTCCCATATTTCGCCATTTTTTAAAAATTCCATAACAAAAATGTAATAAAAACGAAAAATGCACCCCTAAGGATTGATTTTTTCAAAATTTTCTAAAAATGCACGATTAAAAATTGACTTTTTCGCACATTAAATTCTGCCCAAAAAATGAAAATTTTTAAAATTCTGCTAATTTTCAAATGAAATGCCGTTAATTTGCATATAAAATTTTTTATTGCTCTTATTACTTCTATTAGGAAATCTTGCCCATTTTGCAATATTTGAAAAAATTTTATCCATATTTTGTCCATTTCGTCCATAATTTGCAATTTTTGTCCATATTTTGCGATTTTTCATCCATATTATGGCCATTTCGAGATTTTTTTATCCATATAAATCGCCGCCCTAGTCATTAATTTTTGAAAATCATAATTGTTCTTAATTTAAGAGTATATTCACTTCAAATTGTTCTAATCCCGGAAGACATATCAGAATATACAACGGAAGACCACAATCAATATATTGGTATGAGAATTATTTTAAAAATATCACAAGCAAATGTAAAACCATTTTGCCAATTGCAGAAAACTTCAAATTCTTGTTAGAGCTCTCCAACTTTTCATTGACATCATTTGAAGTGTACAAATTGCTCCAAACAATTTTAATTGACGCAGAGGATGACAAAATCAATGTTCAAGCAGTTGAACAACAACCATCAGCACTTTACACATTTTTGAAGCAGTACTTTGTTGAAATTATTGGGAAAAAATCGCCAAAAACTTTTTTGAGCAATTTCGTAAGGGCCACGTTTACTTTTCTTTCTTTTTGGGTGCCACCAATTATTTGCTTTTTCGATTACACAAATTTTAAAATGGCTCACTTAGACAAATAGCTAAACTAAAACATTTTAAACGTTTGATTGATTTTAATCGCGGTTTGGCATTTTCTATTATAAATGATGTATCTATCCCCAGGAATCTCAGGTTGCCCTCTTTTAATGGCAAATTGTTTTGAAAGTTTGCCATTTCTTGGAACTTTGGGGAAAATGGAAAATTTTCTTTTTTGAGGGAAAATTGAAGATTCCTGAAAATTGACAATTTCAAGTTTTTGGTTGCAAATATCTAACAAATAAGAGTCAAAAATTCAAAATTTTCTCGGCGGCGCCTATCGGCACCGCCGACCCCCTCCAGAATTTTCAAAAAAAATGTCTTTTTGCAATTTGTTAAGAAAAATTGCCATTACAATGCCATTTTTCGGACGCCTCATTATAATGCCATTTTGTTTTCCTCGAAGGTGATCTGAGATCCCTGCGTATCCCATAAGTTAATGTTAAATGTTTTAAATAAAAAATGTAAAACAGGGCCAAAGTCTGAGAAGACAGAGCTTCAATGTGCATTGCTCCTTTTTGGGATTGAATTGCATTGGCTTCGACGTTTAAAGTTCAATTATTCCGACTTCAAAAATTACTATTTCGTTAATTGGCGTAAATGCGAAGATGCTTTTTACAACAACATTGATAACAACTATGGCCCTGTATGTCAATTAAATATTAGATTATTGCGAATTTAAACAATTAGTATTTGGAAATCAATAAAGTAAAAGTAGTATAGAGTATTTGGAAATCAATAAAGTAAAAGTAGTAAGCCACAGCTAACCGTTTCATTTCACTGTGCTTTGAAAATTGACTTTTTGAAAAATGAGTGTTTAGAAAATAACGTTTTTTAATCATTTTTTTATTTTAGTTTCGCAAAAGTGTGTTCAATGGACTYCAAACAAATTACATGATTGCCATTCAAATAGACGTCGACCAATGCAAAGGCGGGGGGGGGGGTATTGATTGGAATATTAATTAAATTAATCTTCTTTATCTTTTAATAATATGCTTAGTATTTTTTATTTTATACCATTAATATAATTACGCTATTTAAGGAGTAAGACAATTTGCGGAAGCATTGCGCAAAATTGTGGTTGATATTAAAGATGGGAGGACGCCTGGCCGATCTCTACTTGAACCTGGAATCGGGGGTGCTCTTAACTGGACTTTTTTTTAATAATACGTAATAAGTAAAAGTAATTTATTCAAAAGCCGCAAAAAAATCAGAAACAATTCGGATGCATAAACAACCAGAAAAAATAAGACAAGAAAATTAGAAAATAATTTTTTTTTACGAATGGTTTTTTGCGCTGACCTTTTTAAACTAAGCTTTTTTAGATCTCGGACTTTTGGGAAAGCCGGGCCCGGGAACACGAATTTCTTCAGCTCTCTCTGGACTCAGACCGGGTCAAGAAATCCGGGTAGTCCGGAAAATCCGGTTTTTTTCTGGAAAATTTTTTGCCGAAGTAATTATGTATTGAAATCCCGTTCTTGAATGCATTTTGGTGGTGCCAATAAGCACCGTCAAGAAAATCTTTTGAAGAGTTTAACAATGTTTGTCAAGAAAATTTTCTGAAAGACAGAAAACCTGACAAAATTTCGTATAAATTATTTGCAAAAATTAATACCTAATTACGAGCACCCCTGATTGGAATGTATTCCGACAAGAAAACAATTCTTCAAACACAAAAGGACCGTTTAAATCAAACGAATTTAAAATTTTACTCCAAATTCTGAATTATGAACTGCGTGATACCGCGAATGTTGAAAAATTAAAATATTTCAAAAAAAATTTTGGAAGAAAAAAGGCATTTTCCGAAAGAACATTAAACGAATTTTTGGAGCTTTTGGATCAAATAATTGGGGAGTACAGTTGCACAAGCGCATGCAAAATTAAATGGAATCGGAAAAAATTTGGAGAAAACATTCCAAAATTTGGTCAAATGTTTTTTGAAACATTTGAAAAATATTCTGGCGAAGTGAAATATGACGGAAAGTGTCAATTAATGTCATTCCCCCAAAAGTTGGCTGAACACTTTCTGCAACGACTTTATGCGCTAATAAAAAGGTGGGAAAATCATAACAAAATTAATTTTGTTTATTAAATTAGAATATTCAAAATTAATGTATGTTTATTTTATTTTAATCAATTTTTCAAGTAAATCGGCGTCAATATGTGAAATTGGCACGGAATTGGACTTTGTCCAAACAATGCAAAATGTCGCGTCAACAGAGCAACTCGAGGCTATAAGACGAAAAACATTTCCATTCAGAATTAATGCAAAATTTTTCAAATTTCTTTTTTCCTTGGCATTTCGTTTATCGTTGCAAATTGATCGATTGGATTTGGCGGGAAAATATTTGAATGCGTTTGAATTCGCTTATAATTGCATTAAGGTTCAAACGAATGACAATCATAGGTAAATAAATGTTTTTTTAATGGCCGACTTTCCGGGGGTCCATTTTTGGAGAAAATAAATTTTTGAATGGTGACTTTCTTTGCTTTTTAATAAGAATTTTCAATCAATTTGTTTAGCTGCTTCTTCAAATTTAAAATAAACATTTCAAAAGAAATTGTAACAATTAATTTGCCAAATTGGAAATTGCCCAATTATATGCGAGAGGAAAATATAAATGAATTACGGCAACAAAAAGTCAAAAGTGAGTGATGAATAGAGCCCGGATTTATATGGACTAAAAACCACCAAAATATGGCCAAAAACTCCAAAAAGTGCCAAAATATGGACTAAAAATATTAACTAAAAACCAGGCGTGGTCACGGTTACCCGTAACCGCGGCTATCCGCGGTTACCCGCGGATAACGGCGGTTATGAATTTTAAAAGGTCGCGGTTACGGTCGGGTAACGGTTATGACCACTAAAACCGCGGTTAACCGTCGCATCCGTCCTTTTAATTTCTTTGACTTTTATTCACATTTCACCAAAATTCCTTATCTGTCCAGTGGCCTAGTGGTAAAACTGTTAGACCGATTTTATTGGGTCGAGGTTCTAGCCCCTTTCCCTGTAATAGCTAAAATTTTAGCAAAAAATTGTAAGAATACTAAAAAGGAGGGATATTAAAATAT
>MEIZ01000109.1:97046-108908 GCA_001723225.1 Globodera ellingtonae | reverse complement strand
CAGACCAAATTTTCCATCTGTCAGTCCACGGGTCGTCAAATGTTCCTTTTGGTCCGTACCTTTAAAAAAGCCACAAAAATCATCATTATTTGGCTTAATTAATGGTTTTAATTAGGGTAGGATAATCCCGTTTTTAAAACAGGAATTTGGAGACCCGGTTTATGATTTGTACTCGGTTAACGGGTGTGTCCTACTCTGGTTTTAATAAAATCCAATACAAAAAATTTATAAATCCGAAAAAAGTCCAACAACGGAACAGTATGAAAATGGCGAGAGAACAGTTTGTGACGGGGCCGAGACGTGGTGGAACAGTTTCGTCACCACTCCGCCGGTGCTTTATCGATCAGAACTAGGGTTCCTCCCCGACCCCCGACATTCCCGGGCTCCCCGACCCCCGACTTTTCCGCCCCGAGGGGTCGGGAGGAAGTCGGAAATCTTTTATTTTTTTTATTGTTAAATTTTTATATCGCATTTTTAACGAAATGAGGCGGGTCAGCAGGCGCCATTGCAAATAAATTTTTTAAATAAACATAACGCAATAAACTGACAAATTCAAAAACTGCACGGTACAACTATTTCCCAACTTTGGTAAGCAAAATTATGAAATGGCATAAATGGAAATGGCAAATTTCCAAAAAGCGGCATTTTCCATTTAAAAGAGGTTCTTTCTTTGTCTGTTACCCAATGAAACTCTCAATACCCGTGTTCTCTGTCGACAAATATCGAAATTTTGATAAAGCAAACGAGACCAAAACAAAAATGTCGTCGGATGGAACCGTAATTTTGGCATTCCGAATAAAATTTGTGATTTTTGGTACATTTTCGTTTGAACTGCTGGCAGTTATTCTGAGGTTTTAGCCTCATTTTGCGCTTTTTTATGTGATTTAACGCCTTATAAGTTCTCAATTTTATTCGGAATGCCAAAATTCCGATGCCATCCGACGACATTATTGTTTTGGTCTCGGATTTTTGCTCGATCAAAATTTCGACATTTGTCGACAAAGAACATGGGTATTGAGAGTTTCATTGGGTAACAGACAAAGAAAGAACCTCTTTTAAATGGAAAAGCCGTTTTTGGAATTTTGCCATTTCCATTTATGCCATTTCATAATTTTGCTTACCAAAGTTGGGAAATAGTTGTACCGTGCAGTTTTTGAATTTGTCAGTTTATTGCGTTCTGTTTATTTAAAAAATTTATTTGCAAAGGCGCCTGCTGACCCGCCTCATTTCGTTAAAAATGCGATATAAAATTGCGAAATGGCCACAATTTGTCTCTGAGATTCAGAAAGTCCGATGTTTTTGAAAATTGCCTGGAGCTGATTTTCCTGGACAAAAATCCAGTCTCGCGGATGTCCTACTGGACCTGGATTCTGGATCCAGGAATCCAGTCCATCCAAATTTAAATATTTTGTTATTTTTCTTTTTATTATTAAAGTAATGTTGAATCGCCGCTAATGCTGAAGTAATGGTAGGAATGGAATTTTTCAAACAAGCATTCCTAAATTTAAAAAAATAAAAATAAATAGCGTGCAGGTGTTTATGTTTAGAATATTTAGTTTTAATTTGAATCACACAACCCATATGTCAAAGCCAAATTAGACTCAAGTAGCAATTTAGCAACATAAAGGTAAAAACATAACATTTTCAGTTCAAACGGGAAATAATTATTATTTAGTAGAGCTGTTTGAGAGTCTCGGTCTCGAGTTTCGAACCGAGAAATTTCTCGGTTTTTTGAGTCTCGGTCTCGACTCTCGGGTTTTGTCTCGGAAAACGAGACTTTTTTGGACCTCTAAAGATCTGATTTTGGTGAGAATTCATTACAGATCGAAAAACCGAAAGCATCATTCATAAAACAGTTTCTTTAAAATGTTCTTTAATCTGATCATTTTATTTAATCGTTGATCAAGCGCTGCTGATTATTTCTGTTATTGTTAAAAGATTTCAACCAAATTTGCATTTATTTTTATGCTCGCCTTTTGAAAAGACCACGAAAATTTGGGATAATAATTGCAAAATATTTGAGTTGGTAACGAATATCTTGGGGTCATACCAAAATTTTCGGTCCGAGCAGAGAGAGAGTGATGACTTCTTTGCTTTATTGAAAAACATTCGATGGAGACAAATTTCAAGTAATATATTTATTTTAAAATTATTTTAAAAACCAAATTAATTATTAAATTTAATTTCTTTTAGCATGCAAAGGCATAGCTTGATTGGCCCAACAATACAAATGGTGTGCCAATATGTAATGAAGACGAAGCTGAGAACACGAATTGTGGTGCCGTTGCTGTTTGAAGAGCTGAACATGAGATACCAATATTGTTTTGAATATGAAGGTCCAAGTTAAATGCTAATAAACGAGGACGTTGCCAACCCGGTTAGTTTGGCCTCAATTCACAAGGCGCCCGGAAAATGCGACACCAAGCGGAGACCCCCCCCCCCCAATTAAAAAAAATTAAAAAAGTGTTTCAAAGCCGGGAAAAGGGAGTTTATAGGGGTTTTCGGGGGGCGTAGAATCCGAATCTGACATTTATTTCGAGAATCATCCCGGACCCCGAATTCGAACAATTAAAATTCAAAATTTTCCAAAAATCAATCTTGGCCTTTAAATCATTCAAAAAGCACAAAATTATAACGAAAAAGCAATGATCGAATTCATGCTTTTAAATAGGCCAACATTGATTTTTGAGAAAATTTTGAATTTTTGAAAAATTGTTCGAATTCGGGTCCGGAATTGATCGAAAGGATGTCATTAAATCTCTCTAGCAGATAAATATAGTAATGGAGTTAATCAAAATCACTGTTGTGAATGGTGGCCGGAAAATACGACACCAGAAAATGCGACACCGAAAATGCGATACCGAAAATGCGATACCGGAAAATGCGACACCAAGGTGGAAAATGCGACCCCAAGGTGTAAAATGCGACACCAGAATATGCGACTCTAGAAAATGGGACACCGGAATATGCGACACTGGAAAATGCGACTCTAAGAAAATGTTTTTAAATATATCTGAGTGCAAAGTCGGGTTTTCCTTAATTTTCAAAAATTTCAATAAATTCAAAAATTTTCTTTTAAATTAGTGTCGCATTTTCTGTCGGTGTCGCATTTTATTGCGGTGTCGCATTTTCCGCTTGGTGTCGCATTTTCTGGTGTCGTATTTCCCGCAATCCCGACCGGGATCGGTTGAGAAATTCCCGGTTTTGAAAAATCTAAATCCCAGATCCCGTCCCGGTCGTGCCGGGACTAACCGGGAAAAATACATCCCTAAGGATGGGATTTTTATGCCTCGGAACCAGTCCGCTGATGGTCTTAGTGGTGAGTGATGGGTGCATTTTAAGTGTGAGTGGGGTGGTAGTTCAGTCCTCCAATGTGTAAACGACTTTGCCGACTTTTCTAAACACTTACGGTGGTTGTAAACAATTCTAAAAATTCTTTTAAATTTGTCCAATTTTTTAAATATTTTAGATACAATTCAAAAGTTTTTCATTTTGATTTTTTTGGTTGGTAAAATTCACTGAATGTTTAAAAAATTTATAACTTTGCTCAAAGTGAGTGATCTTAATTAGAGCCCGGTCGAGACGAGAATCTCGTTTCGATCTCGAAAAATCTCGACTCTTGGCTCGAAGCTCAAGTCCGGGCTCTAATCTTAATTAGGTACTTTAGTGCAGGGGTCGCATATGTCTTATTTTATTGGGTTCGGTTGATTTTCATAAAATTTCAATCTAATATTCAAAATAAGATATAAAGCTTCAAAAATTGCAGTATTTTTTTAAATTTTGGGTGCAAATCTCTGTAATAAATTGAATCAAAAATTCAACATTTTCTCGGCGGCGCCTATCGGCACCCCCGAACCCTCCCCCCTCCCCCCCAGCAAAAGTAAAGCAAAATTCTCAAAAAAAAATTGATGATGAGGTAATTGAAGTTGAAGACAATAAGGAAGATATTTTTGAATCATAAAAAAAGATTTTTGTTTCGCAATACAAAAAAAAAATCCTTATTGCCAGTCCCGGGTTTCAAATCGATCTTTTCCTTTGTTTTTCCCCCCGAGTTTCCGGCGACGACAACGCCGATGCTTCTTCTGACCAAATTTTGGCCAAATGGCTGATCACTCCCCGCGGGGATTATTGCGAAAAAAGTGTAAAAAAAGGCCAGGAATCTTTTCATAGGGCAAAATGCACAGAACACGAATCTGTGAATTGGTAATATTATTGAAAAATAAAATTCAAAGTCGGTCAATCTATAAAAACCTCAAAAAATGGAGAAAAATTAGGGGAATTCAACGCCAAGAGTATTTCACAAGAAAAATCCAAAAATTATCGTCAATTTTTTTTGCAAAAAAATTTCAAAAAATTGGTCAAACTTTAGCCTTTATGCGCCAAAGCAAATCCCTTGTTTGGCTGTCGGGGACACCTTTCTGGCACCGCTTGCATTTTCCTTAGACCCTTTTCTTTTGGAACTCGAGCAACGCGTAGCTGAGCTGTTTCGATTTTTGTAAAATTTGATCTACCAAAAACAAAAAACGATTTTGTTTCAATAACAAAAACGAAAAAGATAACATGAAAATAAAATGAATTTCGACACCAATACAAATTGCGTATATCACTCGACTCCGATCGGTTCTTCGGCAGTCACTTCAACGCTCAAAATCACCGTGTCGTCCTTCGCGTCATACCAGCCGTTCTTCGGGTCCATCAATTTCTAAAATTTTCCAAAAACTGTTCCAACCAATATTTGCCGAAAAATTCTTTTGTGGAATGAGCGGAAAACAAATTTTGAAGAGTGCCGGGCCGAGCATTGCGCGTCTGTTCTCCGCCGAACGCTCTTTCCCATTTTGACAGCATTTTTCGTCCGCCCAACGAAGTGCCTTATAATTTATTTTTAATAAGGAATTTTAATATCGATAAAAGTAAGGTACTTTCCCGTTTTGCGACCCCCTCCCCAAATTTGCTGAAAACATCATATATGGGGTTTTCGAGGGTGCTGATCACGAATCTGACAATATTTTTAAGATCTGACAGCATCTAAGATTTTGAAAATCTATGATTTTTGATAAATTTTTTTTCACATTAAGCACACAAAACCGGTTTATGGATTTCTTAGGTGCTAAAACGATGGAATAACACCACATATTTTAGCGGGCGCGACCTTTAACCCGGTTTTTGAACCGGTTCAAATTTTGAAAATTAAGGAAAAAGGGGCATTTAAGTAACACCAAAGCCGGATAATTTAGGGGTTCGTTAGTTTAGGCCTAAGCCTAACGAAGCTTGTAGTTGTTGTAGCTGAAAATTTTTGTTTTTTGCTATTATATACTCAAAAAAAAAACTTCAACCCAAAAATGTCCTTGAAAAATCAAAGTACCTATTTTTGTTAAGAAATAAACACAAAAATTCAAATGGGCAAATGCCTTGAAGTCATTCAGTTTCGAAATTTTGGGCCTAGCCACAGTTAAAGCCAAAATGCCACCACCTCCTTGGCCAGCTCCAAACAAGTCGCCTACTCGACCACTAAACCCTCCGATGTTATGATAATGTAAAAGATTTCTGCTGCTGTTTTATCACGCTTTTAGTGTTGGCATGGGAAATGGAGATCAGGGTCCGGTTAAACTAAATTTTTCACTAAATGTAAAAAACATTAAAAAACAAATTGAAATGTTTAGTCTGCTCGCTATTTGCTTTATGTTTGTTTCGTAGAAAAAAAAATGATAAATGAATGAGATGGGAGAAAACACGAAATGAATGAATTGAATGGACGGACAAATATAAATATATGTTGACCTCAGACTCTGTGAGAGGAGGATTCTTTCTGATAAGTTGAATTGAGTTTAATTTGTCCCGAGTTTTTTGAAAAGTCGAAATCCCGATCCCTTTTCTTTCGGAACTCAAGCAAAGCCTAGCTGGGCTGTTTCGATTTTTGTAAAATTTTGATCTAACGAAAACGAAAAACGATTTTGTTTCAATTACAAAAACGAAATGAAAACAAAATGAAAATGAATACAAAAATGAATTTAGAATTTCGACGACCAATACAAATTGCGTATATCACTCGACTCCGATCGGTACTTCGGCAGTCACTTCAGCGCTCAAAATCACCGTGTCATTCTTCGCGTCATGCCAGCCGTTGTCCGGGTCCATCAATTTCTAAAATTTTTTTTTGTAAGGCCCGGCAGATATTTTGATCATATAACCTTAAATGACATTTTGAAAAATTCAATTCCCCATCGCTTCTCCTTCGAATTAAAAATGCTTGAGCTGATCCCCCGAGTGTGGTCCTTTTTTCCCTCCTTTTGCGAAACAATTCGAAATGTTGCCGTGCCGGCACAGCTCCAATTGGAATCTTAATAATTAAATGACATGAAAATTGATCGTTTTTTATTGTTAGTGACCAAAATGCCCACCAGTGTTTTCATCGTTGCACCGGAGGTAAAAACGAAATCTGTTAAAAAGGGCATCCGAAGTCGTCGATATTTTCCAAGGAAGGCCCCTAATGTACACGATCTCGCTGACTCGGCTGCTGTCCTCTCGCGCATATTCAGACACTTTTTTGATTTTCAGCACAATCGTCCCTTTTGGCTTATACGGATCTGACGTAATCCGTCGCTTAGTTGGGAATTGCAGCGGGTACCGCTCAAACAGAGCGCGGTCCGGATGAGCGTGGTACTGAAAAATGCTGACCATCTCGTCACTCGTCAACTCTCCGGATGGAACTGTCAAAAGTGGGGAGTTTCGCCTTTTAAAAGCAAAAAGAAATGAAAGGTCCACAAAAATTGTTCCAACCAATATTTGCCGAAAAATCCMTTTGTGGAATGAGCGGAATACAAATTTTGAAGAGTGCCGGGCCGAGCATTGCGCGTCGATTATCCGCCGAACACACTTTACCATTTTGACGGCATTTTCGTCCGCCCAGCGAAGTGCCTTATAATTTTTTATTTTTAATTAAAAGAATTTGAATTTTTATAAATGTTTTTACGGCATTCCAAATTGGAAGTTCTTCGTAGATCATCAGCTGGTCACGGCCCAAAATCTCACACAATAATTTCTGATCAATTTGCAAAAATTCTTCCGATTGGATCAAATTTGCTGAATTCTTATCGATGTAATCCAAACAATTGCGAGCAAATTCCTTAAAATTATTTTAAAAATATCGCTTTATTCCGGGTTTTTTGAAGCTAAAATTAGTTTATGGAAAAGTAAAAATTTGCAAATATTTATTAAAAATTGCCCCAGCTTTACATGACAAGGTGGTAAAGCTTTTCCAAGGTCGCGAGCTTCCTCAATCGATTGGAAAACATTGCACAGCTTCCCTTTGGGAAAGTTGACACACGCTTTGACCAGTCCGGGCACGTTATATTTAACTGCTGAAATTAAAAGCATTAAATTGTGCCGCGGCACAAACAAATCAATAAAATTTCACCCGCATAAAGCACATCGAACACATTGTCCCCGCTGATTCCGCTCGGATCGTCCGCATAAATGAAGCTGAGCATCGCCTTGAACGCCCCAACCTCCACGTCGGTCACCTCCACGGGCTTAATCTCTTCCAAAAGAGCTAAAATAATTTTATTTTATTTTTAAACAATATTTTCTCACTCTTTCCGCTGGCGGCGGCCTTTGCATTTTTGGCATCAAAAAGGAACATTTTCTCGAACACATCGGAGGCCGCCAACAGAATCAATTTGTGCGCTGAGAGAGTCTTAAACATTTCAAAAAAGTGAGAATTATGAAATTCTTTAAAAAAGTAAGAATTATGAAAAGTTCATCAAAAAAGTGAAAATTATGAAAAGTTAATCAAAAAAGTGAGAATTATGAAAAATTCAATTTTATTCTTCCAAAACTCGCCTCCTTTTTGTCTCCTTCCCCCACCAAAAATTGAACGTCCGCCGTATCTTTGCCCGCGGTCAGCAAATGCTTCATCCGATCAACCAAATAATCCGGTTTTGCCATGTTAAATTAAACAATTAAATTGTAGATACTGAAATTTAATTTTATGATTTTTGTTTAAAAATTATTCAACAAAAAAAAATCTTTGTAAAATGAGCTTGGAAAGTGTGAAAATTCCAGGAAAATTTTTGTAGGTTAAAAGTTTAATTTTAACAGGAGCTCTGTGTACCAGTTTCGTAACATAAATTCTAATCTAAAACAAACTAAGAGACAAAAAATTTGTTGGCCAAAGTCAGAGAGAGTCAAATGCGAATGCCCAAACTGAATGAATGGTGCATATTTAAATAGATAATCTTTGCCCCCCCCCATTCAGGGAATGTGCCTCCGGACAATCCGTCAGAGGGCAATCCGTCATGAAGGACAATCCGTCAGAGGGCAATAGGGACTAAAACCCCCTCCAAAATAGGGACGAAAACCCCAAAAAGTGGCAAAATAGGGACTAAAACCCCCTCCAAAATAGGGAGGAAAACCCCAAAAAGTGGCAAAATAGGGACTAAAAAATGTGCTAAAACTGACCAAATCCAGTCAATTTTGCACTAAAACCCATCATTCTTTATTAATTTATTCTTACAATTGTAAATATATAATATTTTTTCGAATGTTTTGTAACATTTTATAAAAAAAAACTTTTTTTCCGGAAAAGTCGGATTTGCTTAATATTCCACTGTCTTTCCTTTCTCTTCCCGTCGTAACAGCAGGCAGAGAGCGCACATGGGAAGCAAATGAATAAGCTTCAATTTATTGGTTTTGGGTTTAAATTCACCCAATTCAAAAACCGTTTTGAATCCAAAATACGATAAATTGAAGGTCATATTCGTGCTTCTCGGCCCAAATCACCACTAGAAATGTGTTTTAAATGAGTTTTGGTTGGGAGGGGGGCAATAACCCGCATGTACCAAATTTTTAATCCCCTGAATTCCGAGTCCGAAATTTTTTGAGGTCGTCGGAGTGCATGAGCTTTGTAACCTACTTAGACCAAATGCCGAACTCAATTGAAAACTCCCGGTCCCGTGCAACCCTAGTTTAAGCTGAACAAGTTCAATGCGTACAAAATCTTGACCAAAATTTATCGCTATCAAATGATCAGAAAAATTGTGAACATATCCACAAATTTTGTAGAAAAGCAATTCATTGAATTCATTTTAACAGACAATATGGAAGAACAACACGAACGCCCCCGGCCTCATCTCATTGATGGACGGATTCCAACAGCCTTTCTCTGTGAAGGGGGAATATAACAATTGGTGCTACGCCAATTGGTGATTTGCTGCAGGTCAGAGCCGGTTCCACGCCGAGTGGGGAATTGCAGCGGGTACAGCTCGGGCAGAACACTGCACGAATAGTGCAGATACACGCTGATGATCTCGTCCCGTGTCAACACTCCGGAAGGAACTGTCAAAAGCAAAATTCAAAGGGCAAATTTATATTTTCCCGCCCCCCCCGCCATTACATTACATTACATAACCAGGGATGGGAATCGGTACCGCTCGATATATATCGCATTTATCGCCTTTTTTTTGGGCATATCGCTATCGCATTAGAAAATTCAATATCGCTTATCGCCGATCGCTTTTTTTTCGGCGCGATACCCATCCCTGTTACATACCAATATTATCAGAAAAATCCGTTTGTGGAATGAGCGGACAACAAATTTTGAAGAGTGCCGGGCCGAGCATTGCGCGTCTGTTCTCCGCCGAACGCGTTTTCCCATTTTGACGGCATTTTTCGTCCGCCCAACGAAGTGCCTAACAAATAAGTAAAATAAAATAACTTCTAAATATTTTAATTTTGTTAATTAGAGAATCCGTGAATACACGAGATTAGGAATATTTTTCCATAATACAAAAAATGATTTTACGGCATTCCAAATTGTAAGTTCATCGACGATCAGCTCGTCACGGTCCAAAATCTCACACAATAATTTCTGATCAATTTGTAAAAATTCTTTTGAGGTGATCAAAGTTTCTGCATTCTGATCGATGTAATTCAAACAATTGCGAGCAAATTCCTTAAATATTATAAAAAATATCGCGAATTCCGGGTTTTTTTAAGCCGGAATCACAGTTTATGGAAAAGATAAAATTTGAAAATATTTTTTTAAATGTTTAAATTGTGCCCCCACACCTCTTCTCCAAGAACGCGCGCCTGCTCAATCGAGAGGAAAACATTGCGCAGTTTCCCTTTGGGAAAGTTGACGCAGGCTTTGACCAGTCCGGCCACGTTGTATTTATTTGCTGAATATCAAAATTCCCTAATTTCCATATTTTGGGGAATAATAATTTATTTTCTATTTTTAAAAATCTTGCAAATTCTCTTGGGACTGACTAATTTCTGGCATTATTTGAACTGTTTTTTTTTGTCAAAAAATGAATGAAAGTAAATACACAATCGATAAAATTGCACCCGCGCAAAGCACGGCGATTGCATTTTCCCCGTTCAGTCCGCTCAAATCGTCCGCATAAATGAAGCTGAGCATTGCCTTGAACGCCCCCACCTCCACGTCAGGCACCTCGACGGGCTTAATCTCTTCCAAAAGAGCTAAAATAATTTTGTTTAATTAACGTTATTTCATCTTATTAAAATTTAATATTTAAAAATATTTTTTTAAACCAAATTTCAGTACCAGTCCCAGCGGCGGCCTTTGCATTTTGGGCGTCAAAACGGAACATTGCCTCAAAAACGTCAGAGGCCGTCCCCATGATCAGTTTATGTGCCGGCAGCCGCTTAAACAATTCAAAATGTAATAAATCGTACACAACAAATTTGAAATTTATGCATAAAAAAAGTCAAATTAAATTTTAAATAATCATTATTCGTCCAATCGCCCCCAACTCACCACCTTTTCGTCCCCCTCCCCCACCAAAAAGTGCACATCCGCCCCATTGCCCGCGCTCAGCAAATGCTTCATCCGATCAACCAAAGCAGCTGAATTTGTAGTTGTTGTAGCTGAAAATTTTTGTTTTTTGCTATTATATACTCAAAAACTTCAACCCAAAAATGTCCTTGAAAAATCAAAGTACCTATTTTTGTTAAGAAATAGACACAAAAATTTAAATGGGCAAATGCCTTGAAATCATTCAGTTTCGAAATTTTGGGCCTAGCCACAGTTAAGGCCAAAATGCCACCACCTCCTTGGCCAGCTCCAAACAAGTCGCCTACTCGACCACTAAATCCTCCGATGCCACCACCACGGCCAGTGCCAAATGAAGAGGTTCCTCTGCTTCGACCAAAGCACGGCCCACCACGGCCTCCAACAAATCCTCTACCGCGACCGCGGCTGAGCATGTCATAGTCCATCAAATCAGACGATGTTTAATCAGTGAAAATTTCAAATTGATCAAAAAATTAAATTTAAAACAACACAATCGCAGCTGCCCGCCCTGCCCACTTAATATTAGTAGGTGCGAGCATAAAGTTCACTTTCAATTTTATGTAAAAGATTTTGTTTTCACACTTTTAGGGTTGGCATGGAATGGAGACCAGGGTCCGGTTAAACTAAATTTCACTAAATGTAAAAAACATTTAAAAAAAATTGTAATGTTTAGTCTGCTCCAGTGTTTTCCTGTTCCAAGGATTTTGAACCTGTTCCTGTTCCTGTTCTGTTCTCAAATCTTAGAACAGCCTGTCTGTTCTGTTCCTGTTCTGTTCCGACCTTGAGAACAGAACAGGAACAGAACAGTATAAACTGTTCTTAGACTGTTCCAAATTAAAAATTTTCCGAGTGAAATTCAGTCTGAAATTTTAATAGATGATGCATTGGGCAAAGTGTTCATCATTTCTTAGTGATGCTCGAGACCTAAATTTACCGAGACTTGACCCCGAGACTCGAGAATTGACTCCCAAAAATCCGAAACTTTTACCAAAAAATTTTAATTTAGGTTCAAAATAGGGTTGTTCCCGACCCTTTGGGGGTGGGAAAAT
>MEIZ01000109.1:9078-36506 GCA_001723225.1 Globodera ellingtonae | reverse complement strand
TCCTTTCGATTTTCGATTTTCGATTTCGAACTTTTCAGTTTCGATTTTCGATTTTCGATTTCGACTTTTTTTTTACTTTCGACACAGCCCTGGTATCGGTCGAGAAAAATACCCGGTCTCAACTATCGGGTTTCGGGTACCCGCGGCTACACTGGTGCCGTACCGAAATCCGGTTAATTCTCGGGTTTTTAGGGCTCGGTCTTGATTCTCGGGGTCATTTCTTGGTCTCGTTTCTCGAATCTCGGAAAAATTTTAGTTCTCGAGAATCATTAATATATATATTTTACATAAAAAATTTAGCTCTGTTTTATATTCTCAAATTTTAATTAATTTAAAAAAAAACTGTAAACGCTTACACATTTTACAAGCTTCGCCTTCCCTTCTAATACATTGATTTTAGCTATCAACCCATCTTTCCCGAGACAATAAGGTTGTTCCGATTTGCCTTTTACACAAATTAGAAGCGGATTATATGGGAGAAGGTGCAATTGCGGTAGGATTTGGAAGCCCGTTTTGTATGTTTTTGCAGTTATGGAATGCTTAAATAAATTTTTTTAAATAAAATAAATGTGATAGGACCGATTTTGGTGGTTTTAACTGAATTTACAATATTTGACAATAAAACAAAATTGACCAACCAATTCCTTCTAGCGATGTCAACTGATCTTAACAGGCAAATCTTGTCCGAAATTCCCGTAAAATTACGTTCTTCTGACTATTGTGCAAATGTCTATGCTGAGAGACTAGACTGGGGATTTTATGGTGCATATTTTATGTGTGCCGGGGCAATTGGACGGCATATCACAAAAGTATGCATATTTATATAAATGAAAGGTTAAATATTTTAATTTATTTCATTGAACAGGGCGACTGCGGTGGTCCATTGTCCATTGAGGTTAATGGACTACATTATCTTGTAGGCATTGCCCAAACAACTAACGATTTTGTACCGCCTGAGCAAAAATACATTTTTCCCGGTAAAAATTCAAATGATCAATTAAAAACATTCTAAATAAAATACGAAATAGGTTTTTTTGGGGTTTATTTCCAAATCTACAAAAAAGATCTCTTATTTTTCGGTAAAAATTTTTTTATTTGACTATTTGCGGGTTTGTGCCTATTTTAGGAAGTTTCATGCCTATTTGGTGCCTATTTTCAAATTATCATGCATAAAAAACTGAACAATATTACTTAGACATATACACACGAGTGTCGATGTACCACCAGGACATTGCGAAATCAGTTGGAGATGAAAGCATCTTCATGTCTGCACCATACAGCAGGGCTCATCTTCAAACTTGCGACAATGTGTTTTCAAAACTTCTGTCGGACAAGTACAGAGATACGTGCACTAATATTGCGGTTGAAGCTGGGAGTCTTGAAACATGCATACCCAATGTAGTGCCTGCCCACAATGATGGCTTTACGGGCCAACATGGTTTTGATCAGGAGCAAGTCCATGACTAAATTTACGACAAATTTGACGATGAATTGGCGATCGGAAAAAACTCTGAAAAATAAAATTTTTGCTTTCCTTTTGGCATTACATTTTAGTCGCTCGTTATTTACGCTATTTTTTTATGCCTATTTTTGTTCATAAAATATACCGAATTTTGTGAAAAACAGGACCGGGACACTTTCTGGAACCATGACAGGGAACGCCAAAAAAACATTTTCAGACTATGGAGCTCGTGTAACTATTTGGCTGCCTAAATTTTAAACCATTTATTTCGGGCAACAATTTTGCTTTTTTTCCCAAAAATAGCTTAAAACTAGGGTTATTGGCGGTCGGTTTTAAACCGAGGGTACCTTTTCCGGTTAGGCCGGTTTTACGACCCCCGATTTCCGGTAATTGGGCCAAAAAAGCCAGTTTTGTTTCGGTTAACCGACCGCCAACAACTCTACTTACAACGTGTAAAATCTCAATTTTTCACGCCAACTTGTTCGCACTGAGGCATTGCCGGCGCCAAGAAGCAAAAATTTCTCTTACAAATCCTCACCCAAAACAAAATGCAAATTTTGGCTAATTTGGCATTTTGTCCACTTTTTGAGTGCCATCCATCATATGCAGCTTAGCGATGCTTCTTAAAAATATGAGGTGATGGAATAAGATCGCTAAAGCAATAAAAATGTTTAGGGTACATTCAGTCATAAAAAAATAAAAATTCCATTCCCATTCAAAAAAATATTTTTTAACATTACAGAATTGACATATTTGTGATGTTGCGTATGGAAAAAAGCAACAAATCCATTTGCATTTTTTTCTTATAATTTTTTAACTTATTTTTTTAATCCTTAATTAAAATGCTGCATTGTTTTTGTGTGTCCTCCCTCCGTGTCTTTTTCAACTCGCCGACCACCTGATTGATAATTTTTGTAATTTCGGGATTAATGATCTCGGCGCTGATCCCAAAAAAAATCGGTTTGTCCGGGCACGAGGGGTGCCGCCAGCAGACGCCTCAGAAAATGTCTGGGAAAAAATTGGAATTCCATGTCCAAAAATGTCGGAAATGGACGCCCTGTCGGGCACTACTAAATAAAGGGCGGGCGCCCATTTCAAATTCCATTTTTTTGTTTTATTCTCCCGCTTCAGTGAATAAATGTTTATGAGTAATTTTGTGTTAAGCGCCATGCACAAAAAATTGTTTTTCAATTTAAAATTTAACCATGTTTCCCCCGATGCCTAAATTTGCATATTATTGGTGCACTCTGCCTAATTGAAAATCGTAATAAATTTTTATCTTTATTTTCTTTTCCACTAGTCCCGGTGTTTTATACACATCTAGATGTGTATAAGAGCCACCCCCAAGGGTCGTCGTCGCGTTGTGTTGAGAAAGAACTACCTCGAAATAAACAGACGGACTCTATTGCAACAGGGCTGGATGCAATTGCAAATTGCGGAAAATGCGGCCTTTTTGGTGTTGCGGATTGCGGATTTGGATTTAATTTTTCCGCAATTTGGATCCGCAATTCGTTTTCGGATGTTTTCGCAACGCATACTTGTAATTCTGAGGTAAAAAAAAGGTTGTTACGATGCGCCATATCTATGGGGTACGGAGAATTGCGCACTGGAGAATTGCGCACCGGCAGTTTTCGGAGAATTGCGCACGGAGAATTGCACACCGTGGAGAATTGCGCACCAGCAAAAAGAGGAGAATTGCGCACTAAAAATTGCGCACCAACCCGGAGAATTGCGCACCACGGGTCAAAATTTTTGAAAAAATTTTTTATACAAAATTGTCTGAAATTATGATATCTGATGCGCCGATAGAACCCTTAAGCTCAGGGTGGCTTAGGCCTAAGCCTAACGAACCACAAGCCAGGGTGGCTTAGGCCTAAGCCTAACGAACCTCAACCCAGTGTGGCTTAAACCACTTTAAATTCTCAATTTATTTTTAAATTGACGAATTCGTAATCAGCGTATCAAATAACATTATTTTCAGACAATTTTGTATAAAAAAATTTCTCAAAAATTTTGACCCGTGGTGCGCAATTTTTAGTGCGCAATTCTCCTCTTTTTTTGCTGGTGTGCAATTCTCCACGGTGCGCAATCCTCCGTGCGCAATTCTCCGAAAACTGCCGGTGCGCAATTCTCCAGTGCGCAATTCTCCTAGCGCCCATATCTATGGCCTGGTGGCTTGTCTTTTCACAAGTCAAATCTGTTGGTTGGGTTCGAATCCGCTTGTGCTACCCTACACTTATTTGTCGTTTTTCCTCTAGTCTCATACGCTTCCCCATTAAATTTTAATAAATTTGAATTATTTTATAATAAAATGCACGCAAAAGTTAATTTTTGGTTCACTTACAAAGATGCTGTTTTTTGTGAGATGCGGGAATTGCGCTTTTTGGGGCTTGCGGATTGCGCTTGCGAATTTTTATAAGCATGGGGAGGGGAACAACTTTATTTAACTATAAAAAATATTTAGAAAAAGTAAATAAATTGCATTTGTTTTAAAAGTTCTTTTTTGGTGTTTTCTCTAACAAAAGATCATCCGAGCCCAACTTTTTGGTCAAAACTGAACCGCCGGTGTGGCTCTGTCCCTTTTATATATTCCCAGGCCTGTGCACGGTTACCCGTAACCGCGGTTATCCGCGGTTAACCACGGTTACCCGCGGTTAACGGTTATCGAATTTTAAAAGGCCGCGGTTACGGGCGGTTAACGGTTATGACCACTAAAACCGCGGTTAACCGTTGCATCCGTTGTTTTTTGATTGCTGAGGTTTAAGACGATTTGCCTCTATAATTTCTTTGACTTTTATTCACATTTCACCAAACCCCGTTATCTATCAGGGCTCAGTGGTGAAACTCTTTGACTGATTTTATTTGGTCTAGGGTTCTAGCCCCTTCCTCTGTAATTATTTTATTTTTTATTTATATTTTAATATCCCTTCTTTTTAGTATTCTTTCAACTTTTTGCAAAAATTTTAGATATAAAAAGTAAAATTCTAAGTATTTACATAAATAATTAGTGCATTTTAGAACTCAACTACCTAAAATTCGGACGATTTTTCTCAGCATAAGGCTTTAGATATTCGATTTTTTTCCTCGGCGGCGCCTATCGGCACCGCCGAACCCCCACTCCTTTTGAAGGTGTTAGAAAAAGATTAAAAATTTTATGCATTGACAAAATCTGATAAAAATCACTTGTTAAGTTCAATACACATCAATTTTGATTTAATTTTAGAAAGACGCCACATCACGATCGGAAAAAATTAGTTTTGAAAAATCGATTTTTCGAAATCTGGAAAACTTTATTGATTTTTAAATAAGGCGGTTAACCGCGGACAACTGCGGGCGGTTAACGGTTATGAGATTTTGAGGACGGGCGGCTACGGGCGGTTAACGGTTACGGGTGTTTGAGCACGGGCGGTTACGGTTACGAAAATTGGTAACCGTGCACAGGCCTGTATATTCCCAAAAAAGTTTCTAAGGTCCATTTGGCTCTTTGTTGTTCCAAAATTTTCAATTCTCTGATTTTGTAAAAACTTCAGGTTCCCTTAAATTGCACTTTCTCGTCGAGAATCGCACTTTGGCGGGAAAGAGAATTTTTTAAAATGCCGGTTCAGACAACAACCATTGAAACGGTCACCGTTGTACGGCCTTTGAAGGTACATAATTCTGAGCCCAATGGCATTTTTAAAATTATCTGACAACCGATTTGATCCTTTTGTAGCATTTTGATTTGGAAAAAGATTTTGTACTACGATCACCTGAAGCATTGGCTCCCCTGGCACGAAATTTGGGGATTTGGATAATTGTTTAATCAAAAAAATGTGATTGTTTACCAAATTTGTTGGTGATCTGACTGATCTAAAGCAGATCTCTTTCTACATACTGATCAATTTCCCATTTGATGTTTTTTAGGTGATTTCGCTGGTTTGCCTGTGCCTATCCTTGGTGCTGCTCGTCATCGCCCTGTGCACCTCGTCCTGGATGAAGACGCACATCACGGTCAGCTTCATGGATCACGTCACAGCCGCTTCCAAGAATGCGCACTGACCTACCCGGTGCCAGACACTTCGCCCGACGGCGAATGTCAGCCTCCGGCACGGAACATATGTTTGTTTGTTTGGCTGTGGCGCGTTGGCATTTAGTGCCAAAACGTTCAAATATCCCACCACCAATTCGTGTTCCTTTTTTCTACCAGTTTTTGTACGGGCTGCAGCGCTGCTGCTCATTGGGGCCGCTGCCTTCACGTTGTTCGCCATTTTCGTGAACATTGCTGGCCTCCGAAGCAATGCCCTCCATCGGTGGGTTTGCAAAATTTGAATCCGATTTGCGCGGTTTCCGGGTGCTCGATCATTCGAGTCTGATCGTTGATCGAAGCTCAGAGAATGTGTCGAGACTCCCCAATGGGTTGAACTGATCAAAAATGTTCACGATTCCTTTAGGAAGAACATGTTCTACAAGGCTGCCACGTGGCTGTCCTTCATGTCCGGTTTGTCATTTTAAACATTTAAAAAATTTAACTTTACCGTATGCCGTCGTATCTTTCAAATAGGTATGACTCTTCTGGCCATCATCAATTGATTATTTTGTGGTCATAGATCAGTGTCATTTTTTTTACAATTTTTTTCTACCAATCTTACCGTATGCTCAACAAATAGGCACAACTTTTTTCTGATCACTATATATATTATATAAAAAATGTTTCAGTACTCGCCGAACTCGTCGCATTGGTCGGCTTCACTATCTGCTTCTACTTGTCCATCCATTCATACGGTCTTCAAAATTCGGAGTTCGACTGGTCTTACGGCATCGCATGGGGCGCTTTGCTGTACGTTTAACTAGGGTTGGTCCCCGTCCCCGAACCCCGACTTTTTTTAGTCGGGGTTTTCGTCCCCGCTCGCGACTTTTTTGAATTTGTCGGGGGTTTTTGCTGGGAAAAACCCCGACCCCCTACTTTTTTAGTCGGGGACGAAAACCCCGACTTTTCCCGCCCCCGAGGGGTCGGGGACCAACCCTACGTTTAACAATTGGAAAATTTCCAAAATTGCGAAATATGAGGGGGAACGGGCCTCTCTGATCAGAACAGAACGAAACAAATCAGGCAGTGTTGTTTTTTTAATTTTAGGAATAGGGAGAATATCAAAAAAACACTTTCAGCTTTGCCCTCAGTGCACTGTCGCTGCTGATCTGTGACAAAGAGCACATGGAGGTGTAACTACAGGGAGAAGACCATCTACAATCCGCCCGTCGAGTTTGCGTAGCAGTAACAGCACCAACTGCAGCAGAACCTCAGCCTCCGCGTTGCTACGGCAGACCGGGACAATTTCACATATTTTTTCATTTGAAAGATTTTGTCCGTCCACTCCTTTTTAAATTTTGTTTCATGCAAAATGCGTTTTTTGACCAACAAGCTTTTTATGGGATGCCGCCTATTACAAATTTTTATATCCAATTCATTTTTTCAAAAAATTTCATATCCGTTATCCGGATACTCACGGATATATCCGGATAAGTTGGATTTTTCATATTCGTATCCATTTGTGCCGTGCCATTTTTTGAAATTCCTCATCCGTATCCAGCCATATCCGGATATACCCGCGGATATCCGGACATCCCCGTGCCATCCTTTCTGCTTTCTGAATGCTTTCAAGGCCAAAATTGATTTTGCAAATTTTTGAATTTTCGACAATCACTTACTCATAAAATTGGGAAAAAACAAAAATTATTTTATTAGATATTTCATCAGCGTTCATTTTTGCTTTCATTACGCTTCAGCGACGTTCTCGATCGAAGGCAACGGCGCATTCTTAAACTAATTTGTCATTTAAATCAATTTTTATTGAATAAAGTTGGTTGAAGCCAGTTTTTTATTATTTTGTGGGCATTTTAGCGGAGATTAAATTGCAAAACTTACGCATTCCTCCTCATTGTCGAGGTTTGGCAAGCATTTGTTGAGTGACTGCTAAATTTGTTTTTAAATTTATTTAATTTTTTCCACGCATTTCTTTACTTTGTTTTTAGAAAAGGATTTAAAATTTTAGATTAGAATTTCAAATCTAAACTCTTACAATGTCCGAGTGCTTTCGCTGTAAGCATTTGAGCCTCCTTGGCTAAATTTGTTTTAATATAGGTATTTTAATATTCGAATAAAAAAAAGATTTTTGAACAAAAAGTGTAAACACCGACACATTTTTCAAGTTTTGCCTTGAGCTCATCAACTCTGGTCCGACACGAACGGGGGCTTTTCTAAATAATGGAAAAGTTAAAATCAGTTAAATAAATTAAAATAAATTAAAAAAACGCTTACACAGTCCAACGGTTTCGGCAGGCACTTGAAAAGGCTTTCCTAAATATAAACAATAATAAGTTCTGCATTTGTTGCTTACAAATTAATCATTCATCATTTTAAACATTTTTAGGCATTAAATTAAGAAAATTACCTTTTATGTGTACCTACAGAATGAGATAAATTTTTTGGGCACTTTTGGATTAGGAACTCCCGCCGTTTCTTTCGTCAAAAGATAATTTTGGACGAATTTTCAAAACAAAAATATATAAATAAATTTAAAATAGAATAGAGCGGATCAGATCAATCCCCGGTCAGACTGGGATTAGGTAACCGGGCAAAATTTCTGACCAGGAAATTTTTGTTTTAAAATTTGGCCGAGTGAAGAAATGAACGACATTTGTTCAAAGGTCGAATTTTGTTACTTTCGCGCAAAAAAAAATGAAAAGGGAAAGAAATTCTCTTAAAATTTGAAAACATTCTTTAAAAACAAATTGTCCACTGCCAATCCCGAGTCCTAGACCATGATTCTCACGATCTAGGTCAATCCCGAGCCCCTATTCATTTCCCCAAAAATCCCGATTCCGCGCTCCTCTAACCCTACCGCCTTCCCCCTTTTTACCAAATCCGGGTGCCCAGCAAGGAAGCAATTTATCAGTTGTGCCTAAATTGGTGTTTTTTAAACATATTTTTATAATGTTTTATTAAAACATTTTACAGTTATTAGCATAAAAAAAATTGCACTTACAGCGATTGGGTCTCTTGTGAATATTTCGGTTACGGTCATCTAAAGGTAGCACAATTGATCAGAAAAAATGAGAATTTGAACAAATAGGTAATTTGATTTCGCTTACACTGTTTTATTTTTATTAAAATTTTAAAATATTCAACAAAATGCTTACATCATTGCCGCATTTCAAAGCTGAGCCTTCAGGGCAACACGCGTCCCCGTTGGACCCGTCCCGGGGAAAGCATTCGCCCCAATTGTCGGTGCATTTTGTCGTCATTTTCAAGCATGGTGTGAGCTTTTCGGGCGCCTAATTAAAGGGGTGAATAGAAAAGCAATTAAAAGAAATTCACTAATTAATACAAATGAGTCGTCGGTGGCGTTCTTGATTGGATGCAACGGTGCATTCTTGAATAAATTTGTCATTTTTTTTGTTGTTAATTTTCTCTTTTTAAAACAATTTTCATCGAATACACCTGGGTGAAGAAGTCATTTTTGTTATTTTGTGAGCCTTGTTAGCGAAGAATACGGGGGAAACGAACGACGTTAAAATTGCATTTAATAAATAATTTATGAAATAAAAAAAATTTACAAAACTTACGCATTCTTCATTCGACTTATGTCTGGGCCAGCACATCAAAAGCGCGTCCTAAATTTGCATTTAAACGAGAGCCCGACGGGAACGGGATTCCCGCGGGAAAAGTACGGGAATCTCGTTCCCGTCTTTTTTGCTTAGGGGCATTTTTACGGGAACGGAGAAAAACACGGGATTCCCGTCCCCGTACTCTTTGAAAATCCCGTTCTCGTCCCCGGAAATTTTATTTTAGTCTTTTTCCTGTTCCCGTTCATTTTTCTTGGCGAAATGTTTTCAAAAATTTAACAATTTTGGACCTGTCTCTTATACACATCTAGATGTGTATAAGAGACAGCTACCAACCAACCCAGAAGTAAAGCAGAATTCTCAACAAAAAAAAATTGATGATGATACAATTAGTCTGTCTCTTATACACATCTAGATGTGTATAAGAGACAGCCCCTAAAAATGAAGCAGAATTCTCAACAAAAAAAATTTGCATTAAAAAATTCGAAATTTTTGAGCAAGTTTCTTAACAAAAAATGTTTTAAAGCCAGTGCTTTTTAAAAACCCCGTTCCCGGGAATTTTTTTTTACCGGGCTCTAATTTAAACTCATTAATTTTTTCTCAAATTTATTTTGTTCATAGAAATGCAATTCAAATTTTATATTTTAATGTTCAAATTTCATAAATAAAACACTTACAAAGTTCGAATGCTTTCGCTGCAAACATTTTAAATACCTTGGCTAAATTTGTTTTATTATATTTTAATATTTCGCATTAAAAAAATTTATTTAAATTTGCATTTTATTCATTTTAAAAACTACTGATAAACGCTTACACATTTTTCAAACTCCGCTCTCACTACTCCATCGAACCCCCGACACATACCAGGGCTTTTCTAAATAAAACAAAAAACTTAAATTTAATCAATTAAAATAAATATTAATAAAAACAATTACACATTCAGACGGTTTCGGCATGCACTTTTCAAGACTTTCCTAAATGTGATAAATTCTGGCTTTAAATGATTCAATATTTTCAATCTTTTAAAATAAAAAATAAAAATTATATTATGTATACAGTAGAACGGGATATCCTTTAAGGCAGTTTTCGCTCACGATCCAGGACAAACCCGGTCCTGGGTTTTACCAGAAATACCGATCCCGTTCTATACCTATATTTTTTTTGTGAGTCACCCCAAGGCCGTAGTCAGAAAAGAAAAAATTTTCAGGGGGGGGGGGAGAGCCAAAAAGTCGATTCTTAGGGGGTGTGGATTTTCTAGCATTGGATTTTGTTGTTGGCCGTCGGGATTTTTTTTTCTAATTTTAACATTTTTTTGTTAAGAAAATTGTGCAAAATTTAATTATTATGTCTGGAGCTGGATTTTAGGGAGATGCCTGGACCTGATTTCCTGGATAAAAAATCCAGGGTCGTGGAGGCTCCACTTGACCTTGGACTCTGGATCCAGATCCAGGAAAAACCCAGGCCTGGATCCCGGTCCAGCAAGTCGGAATTTTTTTTTTGAATTACAATATGTGTGAAACGATCTTTCACGGATCGGCCAACATGAACTTTTTCGCGAACTGATATTATCCCCCCCCCCCTTTTACCCAATCCGGATGACCAGCAAGCAGGCAATTAATCTTCTTTCCCTAAATTGTTTAAACGTATTTGGATAGTGTTTTTTGTTAAAATTTTAACAAGTTGTTAGCTGCACTTACGTAGCCGCCCGGGTCTTTTGACATTGCTTCGTCCATGCTCATCTAAAGGGGTTGAAAACATTTTGTATTCGGACCATCAATTAGCATAATACGGATTAGGAAAAATGTTTTTAGATAGATTTTGTTAACTGATTTATGTTTTAAATTATTTTATTACAACAAAATGCTTACATTATTGACGCATTTCCAAGCGGAGCCTGCAGGGCAACACGCGTCCCCGTTGGACCCGTCCCGGGGAAAGCATTCGCCCCATTTGTCTGTGCAGTTTTCCATCATTTTCTCGCATGGCGTGAGCTTTGCAGGATCCTAATTAAAAGGTAAATAGAAAATTAAAGGAATATAAATCAATATTTTGGCTTTTTGTGAATAAATCAATATTTCCGCAATTTTTCATAATAAATCAATACTTCAGCAATTTTTTTGGATTTTTTTTAAGAAAACTGCAATTTTTTAGGCTTTTTCCGAAAATGCTTGAGAATTCAATATTTTAGGCACTTTTTCACAAATTTATTAAGAAAAATACAATAAAAACGAAAAATGTACCCTTAAAAATCGACTTTTCCAAACTTTCAAAAAAATGCGCCCCTAAAAATCGATTTTTAATATTTTTTAAATTATTTCAAAACATGTGGGAAATATGAAATTTACAATTGTAAGAGAAAAAATAATAACGATTGACCGTTTTTGAAGGTTTTCACGGAAAATTGACTGAATTTGGTTAGTTTTAGCGAATTTTTTAGTCCATATTTTGGCACTTTTTCGGGGTTTTGGTCCCTATTTTGGGGGGTTTAGTCCATAATTTCGCGTTTTTTTAGTCCATATAAATCCCATCTCTACAAATGAGTCGTCCCGCCAACAGATGAGGCAGGTCTCATTTAGAGCTCTCCAATCGCATCTTGTTTGTTTGATTTGGTTAAGTTTAAAAAAAGTAAAAGCCTTTCAAAATTGCTGGCACTTTAAAATCTCCAAAATTACCCCAGGCAATTCAAGCAGAATTACTCGTAACAGTTATACCAAAATTGCAAAACTTACGCATTCCTCCTTCGACAGACTGCCTCTGGGCAAGCACCTCATAAGTGCCTCCTAAATTTGTGTTTAAATTTATTTATTATTTTTTTTGTACATTTCTTTAGCTTGTTCTTAAAGATAGGGTTGGACGGGACCGGGACTTCGGGACTTTTGGAAAACCCGGGACCGGCACTAAATTTGGTCCCGGTCAAAAAAAACCGGGACTACTGGACAAAAACAAGAAAAAAAAATGCTTGGTTAAAAACCGAGACCATTATAAGGGCATTTTAAAGGAATTTTGGAAAAAACCGGGACTAAAATTTTAGTACCAAAATGGAAAAAATAGACCATTTTGTCCCGGTCCCGTCCAACCCTACTTAAAAGCAATTGAAATTTTAAGATTGAAATTTTCAAATCTCATAAATACGAAAACTCTTACCCAGTCCGAGTGCTTTCGCAGGTAGCAGTTGAGCCACTTTGGCTAAATTTGCTTTATTATATTTTAATATTTGCTTAAAAAAGTTTATTTAATTATTTAATTCATTTGTCCAAAACGGTAAACACTTACACATTTTGCAAACTCCGCTCTCTCTCCTTCATCGAACCACTGACACATATTGGGGTTTTTCTAAATAATGCAAAAAAAGTTAAATTCAATCAAATAAATTAAATACATAATAAAAACATTTACACATTCAGATGAATTTGGCAGGCACTTTTCAAGGCTTTCCTAAAAAAACAATAATAAGCCTCTGATTTTAAATCATTGAAGATTTTCAACATTTCTAGACATTAAAAATTAAATAGGCTCGAGGCTATTTTAGCCATCTGAAGATTTTTTTTGTGTGCCTATTTCGGCATTTTTCAAAAAAATTCTTAAGAAAAATTAAATAAAATTCGAATTTTTCTTGCTAGATCACTTTTCAAAATTTTCTAAAACAGAAATTCGATTTTTTTTTTTGTTAGGATCTTTCATAGAATTTCATGCTTTTTTAGGCGACTCAAATTTTTAAAAATAATTATTATTATTTTTACACTCATTTTTTGTACCTATTTTTGCTTATGAACCCGATTTTTGGAGCTTATTTTGGCATTTTTCTCACCTATTAGACGCAAATTTTAAGATTTTTCGAGCCTAAAAATCATAGCCCCTAGTGATCAGCAGCAATTTTTGTTGGAAACATCCCAATTAAAATCCGCCCAGCGGGTGCTAAGCGCTCCGGTTCCAACGAAAAAAGTTTTCCTTTCTGGGACTGAAATTTTGACCCGCAACCGGACCACAGCGCCTCGGGCGTCCACCTGTGCTTTCAAGGTGTTCTGGAATAATTTAACAAGTTTAAAGTTTTTTTTTATAAAAATAGCAAAAATTAATATCTCTTCGGAAAATATCGACCTTTAGGTGGTGTATATTCTTGGTCCAAGAAAAAGTTATTTTTATTTTCGTTTTTATTGCATTTAAAAAAAACCCAGGTCCAAAACTGTGAAAATCTGGCAAATTTTTCACCTGGCAACATTTTAAATTCAATTTTAAATCTTTTCGAAGGATCGGCAGTGCCGATAGGCGTCCCTTGGAAAAATTTACAAATTAACACCGATTTTTTGAAAGAAAAGTATACGATTTGCGTAAGAAGTTACAATAAAGAAAGTCCAAAATTTTATGTAAAAATGTAAAATAATTTTAAAACTTAAACTGACATTGCGCCCCCCCCCCCTCTCACACTCCAATTAATTTTTTTTACCAAATCCGGATGATCAGCAAGAATGCAATTTATCATCTTTGCCTAAATTTTTATGTTTTGTTAATTCATTTTTACTGTTAATAGCATAAAGTTGAACTTACGTAGGTCGGGTCTTTTGACATTGCTTCTTGTCGGGTCATCTAAAGGATGAAACATTGTAATCGAAAGAATCAGGATAACACAAATAGGTAAATGTTATTATAAAAATTTAAATTTAAATTTAAAAGATACAACAAAATGCTTACCTGATCGACACATTTTAAAGCTGAGCCTTCAGGGCAACACGCGTCCCCGTTGGACCCGTACCGGGAAAAGCATTCGCCCCAATTGGCTCGGCATTTTTCTTTCATTTTACCGCATCGAGCCTAATTAAAGGGGTAATTAATTAGAAGAGCAAATAAAGTGAGACTCTCACTGTGACGGAGTCGTTCCCCCACCAAAGGAAGCCGCCGGAAAGTGTAAGCGCGGTGAGAAGGCCAAAAGCGACCAGGCCAACTTTGGAGACGCCCATTGGTTGCCCCTATTCGCCGTTGGATTACCTAAATTGGAAATACGATGAAATATTTCTTTAGAAATGAAAAATTATTAAAGTCAAAATTGTTGTTTTTAATTTAAACCATTTAAAATTAGACAAAATGGGGGAGGGGCATTCCAAAAATGAGAGAGAGTCATCAAACGCAAAAGTACCAGACTTTGTCCAACAATGCAAGGTTTGGGATTTTCAAATAATGCCCGGCCGGGACCGTCATTTTTAACGGGATCCCGTGTCCGAGATCCCGCTCGGGTAAAGTCAAAATTTTTTATTCTAATTCAGGATATTTAAAAGTAGGAAAAATGGAAGCCATTCATGCTTATCAGTCTAAACTTAAGTCTTCGATCTTCTGACCCACTCTGATCTGCTGATATTTTCCCTTTTTTATTACATCCCCAGAGGGGAAGGGGAAGGGGGGCAGGAGCAGTGGGAACCAACACAATTTTGGCAAACAGCTGGCGGGAGTGTACGTCCGTCCGGAAAATGCGTCAATAGAAAATGCGTCAGTAGAAAGTGCACACATTCCGACGGTTTCGATTCTAGGCCTCTAACTTAGATATATTTAAAAGTATTTTAAGAAGGAGCATTTTAGATAAAAAACCCATTTATGGTGTAAAATCGGGGTGATGTCATTATATTTTTGGATTTCTTCCGAACTCAACCATCTTTTTTATTTGAAAATGTATAAAATTTAAAAAACCGTAATTGTTTATTTATTTATTTAATTTATTGTTTTAATTTGATTGTCTCAAAACCTTCAATTTTAATTATTGCAAAAAAATTTAAATAAATATAAACCATTTTTTGGGCATGCAAATTTTTGATGCTGTCCGACAAAACATAAAATAGAAAAACAAAGAATTTTTGTTTTGGTTAGCTATGCAAGAAGAGCCTTTACGAGCGCTGGATGAACCTTTCCCCGCATCAGCAATTTGTCCCCGCATCAGTTCGGGGAAGGTCAATTTCCCCACCATTTTTTTTTGCCCCCGGGGATTTTGTTGTCACCCCCCCCCCCTTTTTTTCTTTTGCCCGCAATCATCCCTTTTGTGCACAAATTTTTTGGGGGGAGGGCTATCTGGCTATCTCTTTGCCCTTTTTTCATTGCCTCATATGATCCGACGTTTTTTTTAAATCTACAAATCTTATTTTTATCCATTATGGTCAATTTTTCACCTTGTAAAGTCCTGGCAAAGCCCGGACTCTTAATCCCAGTCCCGGGTTTTCCTTAAAATCCCTCCTCTACTCTACTTGAAACATGTGTACTATTCATTAGATTTTATTTGGGACTATTTGATTTTAAGGGAAAATCATTGAAGAAAATAAAGAAAATTATTCTCCAAAATGACATTTGTGAATTTGGCCTTCGCTTGCTTCTTTCATCCGTTCCTCTGCTGGTTTGTTGATGACTACTCAAATCAGCGATCGATCAAACTCCTCGGGGTCAATTTGATTGTTGCCATTGCGGTCGAGCTTGGCAAACCAGGACACGTTCTTGGCAGCAATATTTCCTGCCGCCGTTCCATTGCCGAGTTTTGGCCACAAATGTTCAATGGCCTCACTCAACGAAATGCTCCCATTTTTGTCAACATCGATCTAAAACATAATTTGATCATCCCAATAAAAACTTTAAACTACAGTTCGGAGACTTGAAGAATGAAATCTTTAAAAAAATTAAACGATCTAGATCCATCCGTCGAGATCACAGAAACGTCTCGAAAAAGCTCGTCAAGATTTATCGAGATTTCGATCGAATCGATCGGTAACATTAAACCATATTTAATTTTTAAATCAATTACCGCGTTGAAGTGTTCCCGCGCTTTTGCTTCCGATGCCAGCGTTAATGAGGAAGAATTGCTATTTAAAAGGAAATTCGCTAATGTTGGTATTTAGGAATTTTTGCTTTAAACGGACGGTCCTAGAACAAAACCGTCCAATTCATAGACTAATCGATTCCTCTGATTGAGCTGAGCACGAATCTGCAAAAAATTTTGTTGCACATAAACTACTTGAAGCAAGTTTATAGCCCCTCAAAGTTGACAAACCATATGGGGGACCCCACTGGTCAAAATTTGTGGAAAATATATTTTATTATAAAAAAATATGTTATTTGATGCACTGATTGTTTCCTTATTTTTCAAAAATTTCAATCGATTCAAAAACCGCTTGAATTTTTCTATTGACGACTTGCTTCAAAGTGGTTTGCGCGCACTTTGTACAGAGATCGTAAGCTTAACTGGATGCCGCTTGGTATATGTAATGAATTGGTCCGTTTTGGTCCAGGGCCGTATACGGTAGAAATACCGTATTTATGTTGTTCAGTTTCTCTTTCAAAATGATACCCAATGGACTTGAACTTGGCCGTGTTCTGCGGACAACCGCCCTCACCGTCGAAAATGCATTGATAACATCCGTCCGGACAACTGTCAGCGTACTGCGTTTCGCAACAGTAGAAACAGCTGCACGTGACTTTGAAACGCTCGCAATGTTCCTTATCAAAGACGTATTTGCAGCCCACACAGTTGCGACCGAACATGTTGCAGTTTGGTTTGAGGTCTACCGGACAACTAAACAAATAATTAGGGTTGGCCACTAGTGTTCGGCACGGTACGGTATTACTGCGGTATTTTTTTCGGTATTACGCGATACGGTATACCGACCGATCGGCACGGTACGGTATTATCGCGGCTTTTTTTTTTGGTATTCCGATACTGTATATCGACCCAACAAATTTTGGGATCTCGGTATTGTTTCGGTATCGGTATTTTACCGAAATACCGATACCGACCGTTACCTAGTCCTAAAAGTCAAAGTAATTTTATTTTAATTAATTACATATCGTCTGGGCAACACCCAGAATCATGCAGCTCCACCTTACAGGAAGTCACCTGTGCATTAATTAATCAGCGGCATTTTGATTGTTAATTTATTCATTTAATTATTCAGACAGCTTACTTCATCGATGATGCCAACAAATAACAATTTGATGAAGACAAAAAGGAATAGCCCAATTTTTATAAGCATTTTTCTTAAGCAGAAATGTCTAAATTAAGTTGAATGGGAATTTTAAAAATAAAAAATGAATAAACTTAATGATAAAAAACTTTATAAAGATTTAAAATAAATAACGCCCATTATAACTTTTCTTAGTTTTTTAGTGCCTTTTTATGGAGTTTTTTTTACCCTAATGGAAAAAGTAAATTAAAAAAATTAATTCGCTGAATGCTTTTGCACACATTTATAAAAGCAATAAACGATTGTCAACCGCAAACATATTTTATTTATTCCGCCGTGAAATCTTTTTTAAAAAATCCAAAAAGAATTCGAGGCAAATTCCACTGCTCCGGGCTACCGGTCCGAAGGTCGAAAGGGTTTTGTGTGTCGAATGCCTTATAACTTTCTACAACCTAAACTGATTAGGTCGCACAGCTCTCGATGAGGAGAAGCAATTAAGCGAAAACTAAGCAATCTGATAATTATGAAAAAGTTAAAACCGACAAAAATGCCCGGTTTTGCGAGTTTTTCACTTTGTTGGCCAACTTTTTTAAGCATTGTCCAATCGCAAAGTTTTAACTTAATGATAACTAACTCATCGGAAGCTTTCATTTGGTATATGTTCGAACTAATCGGTTTCGGTTGAAGAAAGTTACAAACTTTCGACCTTCGGACAGTTCGACCTTCGGACCGGATGCGACAGATCCGTAAGCGACCCGTTCGGGTTCGGTTACGCCGGGGCATCTCGTTCGGGATCAGTATTCTCAATTAATCTCATTAATTATTTATTTTTGGCATTAAATTTTGTCGATCTCTAGCGGCAAAAATTTTTTTGTGGTGCTAAAAAACTATCACAACCCCAGCTCTACCCCAAATGCGGGTTGGTTGAACTGGTCGAACTTTACGATGTGTCTGCAAAAACTTAAATGTCATAAATTTAGATCGGGTTGGATAGTTTTAGACTTTCGTAACCTTATTCACACCGCAATAAATCACTTAAGCCTTATACCAATAGAAAGCTTTAAATGAGTAAAAAAATCATTACAGCAAAGTCCAAGTGGTTTGATAAGTTTCAAAAAAGTTATTATGTAAAACTGCCATGCATCGGGCTTTTTCGTAGTTTCTGATCATAACTTTTTAAAACTTTGATTTACTGCTTAGTTTAGTTTTACAAATAGCTTCTATGCATCTAGAGCTTTCCAATGGTATAAGACTTAAACGATTTAGTGCAGTGTGAATACATTTTAGGAGGTCTAAAACCACTTCATAAAATATATGTGGCGGATTTAGGAAACGCCCTGGCGGAATTTACGAAACGACCTAGCACCCCCAAGACGAGCAAAGGACCCCAGATGATTTCGGGAATTATCATTTTTCACATAAAAATAAGGATTTTTACAAATTTCCAAAATTATGGCATTTGCCAAAAAAAAAATAGAGCAAAATTGGCCTCTGAAGTGGAAAGCCATGAAAACTAGAGACCGGCAACTCAGCCCATACAAAATTTTGTACAAAATTTTTTGGGTCTCTTTTGGGTTTTGCCCAATTTGACCAAAACCAAAACCAAATTTTTGGGTTTATTTTGGTTTTGGTATTTTTTGGTCTAGCTAAATCCCGGACTCTTAATCCCAGTCCCGGGTTTTCCTTAAAATCCCGCTTCTACTCTACTTGAAAGATGTTACTACTAAACCCCTCCAAAAAGGGGGGCTCTATTATAGGAAATACGGTATTTAATAAATTCAGAGATTAAATCAAAAGCGCAAAATTTGCTAATTTTCTAGACATTTGCCTTACAGACCGGACTAAATCGGGACCCATAATTTTGATCAGCGGCATTATTTTATTCCAATTTTACTCACTCTTTTTTGAAGGTATTTGTTTTGTCTCCCTTCAAAAAAGGGTATAGAATGGGTTGTGAAACTTTTATGCCGAAGATAAAGCCAGATTTGAATTCAAACTGAGATAGACCAATCGACAAAACTCATTTTAGCAAAATTATGATAAATTTATTTAATAATTTTTGGGTTTTATGCGATTCAAAATCGTTTTGCTCAATGATAAATAATTGAACATTTAATCAACAGACACTGGCTATGGCAAAATCGAATAATTAATTTGGCCAGACTTCAATATACAAATTGAATTCAGTTGAAAGAATTGGACTTTTTAAAATAAAAAATTTGCTTTGGGTGGTCTCAATAAATAAATTAGGCCCAAGTGTTAATTTGCATATGCCACATTTAAAGAAAAAGGTTCATAATTATTGGTGCCAAAGGACAAAAGGTCCGGTAGGCAAACATTGGACAAAAAATGCCCGATAGTGGGAAAAACAACATAAGGTCCGCAAAAATGTCCGATTACTAAAAAGTAGGGGTGTACACGATCGGTTAACCGAACCGAAAACCGGCTTTTTTAGCCCAAAACCCAAAACCAAAAACCGAGTGTCCAAAAACCCGAACCCCCCGGTTTTTTTGGCCTATCTAACCCAAAACCGGTGGTATCATGTTTCCGGTGCGGTTGTAAAATAGGTAAGCCCTAATGAATGGAATTTTAAATAAATTAGGCGCAGGTGATAATTTGCATATGCCATTAAAGGGGTTCTAAATTACATATTATTGCCGACGAACAAACATCGGACAAGACCTTGAAGGTTTTCACGCATAAATTGACTGGATTTGGTCAGTTTCAGCACATTTTTAACTTTTTTTGGGGGGTTTTAGTACATATTTTAAGTTAATTTTTAATCCATATATGATCCATAGGGAATCATTTTTTATTTATTTTTTAAATTTGATTTTTTTATTTTTTGGCGGCGCAATTCGAATGGCACAATTTCAGCAGAACAATCCCAAAAACAAATGATGAAATTGACCGGATATCTGCCCGTCTAAAATTTAAATATCAAAATCTCTTATCAAATTGTTTTCACATTCAAGGGTCAATGCATTCCCGGTTATCAAAAGATAAATGAAAACGAAGGTAAAAAAAGGTACACAAAATGCAAAAAAGTTGAGTAAAAAGTAAAACAAAACAACACGAATTTTGCATGTACAAAAGGAATTCTTCGTTTTCGTTCCACCATAATTCTTTTGTCAAATGTCAACATGCATGCCAGGGATGGGTATCGCGACGAAAAAAAAGCTATCGGCGATATGCGATAAGCGATTTCGAATTTTCTAATGCGATAGCGATATGCGATTGGCGACGTTAAAAATTTACAACGGCTCATTTGTCAGGCATCGCCTCCGAGCGGGCCTCCAGCTGCTGTTGGATGTTCTGCGCAATGGCCAACAAAACTGAATTGACTGACAAGTCCAGATCTGTGCAGTGTTAATGTGTGTTTCGACTCGAAATTTAAAAAAAACCGGTAATTTTTGATTTCGGGAATTATCATTTTTCAAATAAAAAATGAGAATTTTTTACAAATTTCCAAAATATGGCATTTGCCAAAAAAAAAAATAGAGCAATTGGCCTCTGACGTGCAAAAGCCATGAAAACCAGCCCGTTCTCCAAGCCCACGGAACAAGTGTCACGACAAATCGCACAAACAAATGATTTTTCGATTGTGATGAAATTTTGTTAAATTTTATGATATTGTTGTTGAAATTTTTTTATATTAATGTCATTTACTTGTTTTATTGCCGGTGACACTGATTTCTGTGAAATAAAATCATTTACCAGTAAAAAAAGAAAAAATATAGAAAAACGAATTTTATTCGAATTTTCATGACTATGAGTTTAAAATTATATTTTTTTTCAAAAATATAAACTCGCCGGCCACGAACGGGTGGAATAATCACGTAGCTTTATTGACAGCGGCCAGAATTCATTTTCATCGGTTGGACGATGATTCATATGCGTCCGCTTTCATCGGCCATCATATTTCATTTTTATTTTTTAAATGATATTCATTTTTAATACATATTAGGATTTCAAATTTCGTCTGAAAAGATAAAAATTAAAATTCCCTTATTTGGCTTTACAACGATTAAAAATTTGCCCGCCGCCATCAATGATTGCCCTGCTGGTCCTCATCATTGCGGTTGTTCATCCCAGTTTGGGCGACTTATGGGGTACGCGTTCTAAGCGTTAATACAATTTTTGGGCTTAATTCTAAGCTACAGCTGTCTTTAAGCAATGCAAAAAGTTAAACAGTCGGGAGTCGGGGGTTTTCCTAGCAAAAACCCCCAAAAGTCGGGGGTGTTCTCAGCAAAAACCCCGAAACATTCAAAAAAGTCGGGGTCGGGGACGAAATTCTCGATGTGATAAAAGTCGTAAACCTATAGAGGGAACTAGCGTGGCACGGGACCAGTACCGGAACGCGATTTTCCGGATTTTTTTCAGGTCCCGATCCCGATTTTTTAAAACTGAAAGTCCCCCCGGTCCCGATCAGCTTGATCCATTTTATAAAATATTAGACGAAAAAGACGATTGCACTCTTGCCATTCGCCAACGCAACCCCAACCGCACGGCCTTCGATAAATTTGTTGGATTGATGAACAAATTGACTGATCCGGCTAAGTTGAAGGAGGACAGCTATTACGAAGAAGATTGTTCTGGCACTTTAAAAACGTTTAAGGGATGCCAAACATTTTCATGCAAAGATTGTAAGGCACAAACTGTGTGTTTTATTTAATTATTTTCATAAATAATTATTGGTTAAAATATTTGTATAATTTAAAACACTTAATTCAATTAAAGCAATATTTTAGCAAATGGCAACGACCTTTTTGTGTTCAATGATTGCGCGCCTGGAGAACACAAATGCACTCTCCAGTTGTATAAAATTTGTTTTAGACTGTCTGGCACATCGAACTGCACTACGTGCTCCACAGAACATTGCAACAAAAAAAAGCTCGAACTGAAAACGCCAAACCTTGGGACAAAAGTCGAAGGTTCGTTTCGCCTAAGATTCGAATTGTGTAATCACTGATTAAAAACTGATACTGATCAGCAGCACCTAAAAGTTGAATGGGTATCTGTTTCACTGAACAGAAACGAATACTGATCAGCACCACTTAAATTGAATGGGTATCTGTTTCACTGATCAGAAATGAATACTGATCAGCAGCACCTAAAAGTTGAATGGGTATCTGTTTCACTGATCAGCACCACCTAAAAGTTCAATATATACTGATACTGATCAGCATCACCTAAAAGTTGAATAGGTATCTGTTTCACTGATCAGAAACGAATACTGATCAACGGTTTGCACCGGATTATTCAAACAGCCGGTACATTTTCTCGACCCAACACTCGAAATGCTTTTCGGCCGACACGATTTGACATTTTTGCTCGCACCGGTGCAACCCTGATATTGATATCAACATTACAGAAACTTCAACGGATGGTACCGCCGGCGATAAGTCGCTCTCAGCTTCTCCTGATTTTCGGCTGCACTTCGGCGGTAATATTAAAAAATTGTTTCAAATTAGAGCCCGCGATTTTTCGAAAACAAAAATAAGGGGTAAGAAGGTAGGCTTTGCCGAGAAAGGAACCCCGCTGGGGAAACTTGAAAAATTAATGATTTTGCTTACAAAAAATTGTCTGCAATTTTTGAAATCAAAATCAAAATGATGTCTTAAAAATGAAGAATATTTTATTTACCTCCAAAATTGATTATTTCCGATTTTCAGCGAAGCTCCCTCCCAGCAATGGCGCCGGCGGCGCCACACTGTACTCCTCAACCACCAGCCTTCTGCTTTTTGCTTGTTAGAATAATTCTCAATTTTTAAATTAATAAATAGTGACAAATTTTTAATTTTTTAGTTTTGTTGTTGTGCACGCAAAAATGATTGTCAAATGGATTTTCGTGCAGACAAAAGCGATCATTTGTGTAAAATGAACCATATTAACATTTCGTGTTATTGGATAATTTTGTACTTTTCATGGTCGGAATTTAAATAAATTTCAATTGTGAATATTTACCGGTTAAACCCAATTGGTGTTGGAGTATGGATTAATAATAAAAAATTTTTCGAAACGAATACTTGGAAATTATATTAAATATTCGACTTGCTCTGCACATTTTTTTTCCAGTGTTGCTCAATCCGGCTTTTGTTACTTAAAATTTGTTTTTTCCTTAATTTTCAAAAATTTTAAACCGGTTAAAACCGGCTTTAAATACTCAATTTTGATTTTCTATTAACGAATTCGTAATCAGGGCATCAAATAACATATTTTCAGACTATTTTTAGAATAAAAATTTTTTTCTAAAAATGTTGACCAAAAGGGTCCCCCCTATGGTTTTTGGCCAAATTGAGGGGCCATAACTTTTTTCATAGGCCTTTCCGGCAAGAAATTTTTTGCGGATTCGTACTCAGCTCGACGAGACGAATCGATTGGTACTATTTTCATTCAGATCCGAACCATTCCCATATAAAGTAGAAATACCCACTTTTGTTGTGAAATAAAATCATTTACCCGTAAAAAAAAGAAAAAATATAGAAAAACGAATTTTATTCGAATTTTTATGACTATAAGTTTAAAAATAATTTTTTTTTTTTTTTTTTCAAAAATATAAACTCGCCGGCCACGAACGGGTGAAATAATCACTAGGGCCGCGATTTATATGGATAAAAAATCTCGAAATATGGCCATAAAATATGGATGAAAAATTGCATAATATGGACCAAATATGGACAAAAATTGCAAAATATGGACGAAATATGGAGAAATTTTTTTTCAAATATAGCAAAAAATGGGCAAAATTTTCTAATAAAAGTAATAAGAGAAATAAAAATTAAATTAAAGGCATTTCAGAGAAAAATCTTGAGCAGAATTTATAAGTTTTCATTTTTTGGTGGCAGAATTTTTAGTCGCGAAAAAGTCAATTTTTAGGGGTGCATTTTTTGAAATTTTGAAAAAGTCGATCTTTAGGGGTATATTTTTCGTTTTTATTGCATTATTGTTAAGGAATTTTTGAAAAATGGCGAAATATGGAAAAATATGGATTATAAAATAGGCTCTAGAAAGCTCCAACCAAAGTTAAAAACACCATTTATGTTATTTATACGCTGTTCCGAGTGCGCAAAAAAAATATGGATTTCCATATAATTAGCGGCCCTAATAATCACGTAGCTCTTATTGACAGCGGCCAGGAATTCATTTTCATCGGTTGGACGATGGATGATTCATATTCGTCCGCTTTCATCGGCCATCACATTTCATTTTTATTTTTTAAATGATATTCATTTTTAATACATTCATTAGGATTTCAAATCTTGTCATAAAATAAAAATTAAAATTCCCTTATTTGGATTTACTCCGATTAAAAATTGGCCCGCCGCCATCAATGATTGCCCTGCTGGTCCTCATCATTGCGGTTGTTCATCCCAGTTTGGGCTTCTTGGGAAGTACGCGTTCTAAGCTTTAATACAATTTTGGGCTTAATTCTAAGCTGTCTTTAAAATGCAAAAAGTTAAACTAAACCACCCTTTAGGTATAGCGTTGGTCTCCGACCCCCCGGGGGCGGGAAAGGTCGGGGACGAAAACCCCGACTAAAAAAGGGGAGTCGGGGTTTTCCCAACAAAAACTCCGAAAAATTCAAAAAAGTCGGGGGTTTTCTCAGCAAAAACCCCGAAAAATTCAAAAAGTCGGGGTCGGAGACCAACCCTATTTAAGTACATGGTCAGAAATCCCAAAATTGTCTTTATGCAATTTTGAACTTACCCCAATCGCTTAGCTTCAGCTTGAACTAGGGTAGTACGGGACCGGGATTTCCCGGTTAACAAAATAACAAAACTAAAAAACTCAAAAATCACTTGAAGGTTCCTGTTCAGGTTCCGGTCCGGGCGGGACTCTTTATTCCGTCTTCTTTTTTTGTTGCTTTTCGGCTTTCGCCACATATTTTCCCAAAAAATTCTCGCTCCCTATTTTCGATTTGATAAAAGTCGCAAACCTATAGGAGGGAACTTGGGTGGCACGGGACCAGTACCGGAACGGCATTTTCGGTCCCGATTTTTTTAAAACTGAAAGTCGCCCGGTCCCGATCAGCTTGATCCTCCTTTTTATAAAATATCAGACGACAATTGCTATCTTGCCGTTCGCCAACGCAACGGCAACCGGGCGTCCTTCAATAAATTTGTTGGATTGATGACGAGATTGACTGATCCGGCTTTGTTGAAGGAGGACGGCTATTACGAAGAAGATTGTGCTGGCACTTTTAAAACGTTTAAGGGATGCCAAACATTTTCATGCAAAGATTGTAAGGCACAAACTGTGTTTTTATTTAATTATTTTCATAAATAATTATTGGTTATAATTTAAAACACTTAATTTTTTTAAATTCAATTAAAGCAATATTTTAGCAAATGGCAACGACCTTTTTGTGTTCAATGATTGCGTGGTTAAAGGGCCCAAATGCACTCCCGAGTTGGATAACATTTGTTCTGAACTGTCTGGCGAACCTAAATGTAAAACGTGCCGCTTGGGAAATTGCAACCAAAAACGGCTCGAACTGAAAACGCCAAACCTTGGGACAAATGCCAAAGGTTCGTTTCGCCTAATTTGTAAGATTCGAATTGCGTTTTACTAATCAGAAACTGATACTGATCAGCACCACCTAAAAGTTCAATATGTGTTTTACTAATCAGAAACTGGTACTGATACGTACCGCCTATGTTCGAATCGTGTAATGACTGATCAGAAACTGATACTGATCATACCACCTAAAAGTTGAATAAGTATTAGTTTCACTGATCCGAAATGAATACTGATCAGCACCACCTAAAAGTTGAATCTGTTTCACTGATCCAAAATGAATACTGATCAGGCTACCAAAGAGACGAATATGTGTTTTACTGATCAGAAACGAATTCTGATCAGCACCATCTAAGAGTTGAATATGGGTTTCACTAATCAGAAACTGATACTGATCAGCATAAGAGTCGAATATGGGTGAAGAATACTAATCAATAAGGTTGCACCGGATTATTCAAACAGCCGGTACATTTTCTCGACCCAAAACTCGAGGTGCTTTTTCGGTCGACCCGATTCGAATGCTCGCACCGGTGCAACCCTGATATTAAAATACCAACATCAGCAGATTTGAAGTCAACGGTCGCCGGAGAAACTGCAACGGATGGTACCGCCGGCGATAAGTCGCTCTCAGCTTCTCCTGATTTTCTGCTGCAATTCGGCGGTAATATTAAAAGTTGTTTCAAATTAGAGCCCGCGATTTTTCGGAAACAAAAATAAGGGGTAAGAAGGTAGGCTTTGCCGAGAAAGGAACCCCGCTGGGGAAACTTGAAAAATTAGAACTTTACACTCGAGTCGCTTAAAAACAACAGGAATAGCTTTGATAGACAAGTCTGAAGAGAATAGAAAAATATTTATATGCTGTATGCGTAGCTATGCAATATACCGATTTGAACAGAAACTTTACACTCGAGTCGCTTAAAAACAACAGGAATAGCTTTGATAGACAAGTCTGAAGAGAATAGGCAAATATTTATATGCTGTATGCGTAGCTAAGCAATATACCGATTTAGCAGAAACTTTACTCTCGAGTCGCTTAAAAACAACAGGAATAGCTTTGATAGACAAGTCTGAAGAGAATAGGCAAATATTTATATGCTGTATGCGTAGCTATGCAATATACCGATTTGAACAGAAACTTTACACTCGAGTCGCTTAAAAACAACAGGAATAGCTTTGATAGACAAGTCTGAAGAGAATAGAAAAATATTTATATGCTGTATGCGTAGCTATGCAATATACCGATTTGAACAGAAACTTTACACTCGAGTCGCTTAAAAACAACAGGAATAGCTTTGATAGACAAGTCTGAAGAGAATAGGCAAATATTTATATGCTGTATGGTAGCTAAGCAATATACCGATTTTAGCAGAAACTTTACCTCGAGTCGCTTAAAAACAACAGGAATAGCTTTGATAGACAAGTCTGAAGAGAATAGGAAAATATTTATATGCTGTATGCGTAGCTATGCAATATACCGATTTGAACAGAAACTTTACACTCGAGTCGCTTAAAAACAACAGGAATAGCTTTGATAGACAAGTCTGAAGAGAATAGAAAAATATTTATATGCTGTATGCGTAGCTATGCAATATACCGATTTGAACAGAAACTTTACACTCGAGTCGCTTAAAAACAACAGGAATAGCTTTGATAGACAAGTCTGAAGAGAATAGAAAAATATTTATATGCTGTATGCGTAGCTATGCAATATACCGATTTGAACAGAAACTTTACACTCGAGTCGCTTAAAAACAACAGGAATAGCTTTGATAGACAAGTCTGAAGAGAATAGAAAAATATTTATATGCTGTATGCGTAGCTATGCAATATACCGATTTGAACAGAAACTTTACACTCGAGTCGCTTAAAAACAACAGGAATAGCTTTGATAGACAAGTCTGAAGAGAATAGAAAAA
>MEIZ01000108.1:220308-254177 GCA_001723225.1 Globodera ellingtonae | reverse complement strand
GGGGGGGGGGGTCGGCGGTGCCGATAGGCGCCGCCGAGAAAATTTTTCCAACTGAGTCTGGGCCAACTGAGTCTGGTGCCAACTGAGTCTGGGCCAACTGAGTCTGGTTGGCAGGAAAAAGTTTTTGAACTTAAATCTTCTAAAAAATAAAAAGTCAAGAAACATATCCTAAAAAAAATATCTTTTTTAAACAAAAAATAGTAATGGTGTCTTATATAGGTCCCCGAATTTTAAAAAAAAAATCAGTTTTATGTATTCGGGGTTATCGAGGTCGCTGATCATGAATTGACATCAGATTTATCATTTGACATCATCTAATCTATGATTTCAACATTTATGATTTTTTGAAAAATTTTTCCTTTTGTTATCCTTTTTTACATTAATAGCCTTAGGCCTAAGCCTAGCAAACCCCAAGCCAGGGTGGCATAGGCCTAAGCCTAACGAAACCCAAGTACCATTTTTGGGCGACCATCAATATGCCATGCAGAATCAAAACCCTCAAAGAATAATCGATTTTCTTGCCGGAATTTCCAAAATTATCACATGAAGAATTGAATCAATGATTGTTTTATTTAGTTTATGTTGTTGGATAAGTTATGTTTGTTTGCTTTAATTTTTGTTTAGGTTAAGAAAGATATTTTTTTTAGGATATGTTTCTTGACTTTTTATTTTTTTAAAAGATTTAAGTTCAAAAACTTTTTCCTGCCAACCAGACTCAGTTGGACCAGACTCAGTTGGCACCAGACTCAGTTGGCCCAGACTCAGTTGGTCCAGACTCAGTTGGCCCAGACTCAGTCGGCCAGACTCAGTCGACCCCTACCGGCACAGCGCGTCATTTTTACATTTTATTACCGCATAACCATTTTGCCAAGAGTTTTGACACGAAAAAAAGTGAAGGAAAGTAAAGAAAACTAACGCTAAATTCAAAAATTATGTTGAAGGATTTTCGTTCATTTTAAGCTAAATTTTAAATTTTCAGAGTTTCAAACTTCTACAATTCTGCTCAGATCAGAATTCTTTTGCTCAGTATTATAGCCAATTTAGTTGGCAAGCTCTGTGCAAAAAAATTAGGCAAATCGGTGTTTTTAATCAAAAATTCTTGTTTTCGAAGTGCGGGATGGTCAAAATATTTTCTAAAAAAGGTGAGAGAGAACGCCAAAAGAAGAGGACGGTTAGAGAAAGAGAGGGAAAAGCGAGAGAGTGCACTGTCTACCTCAAGCGGTAATAAAATGTAAAAATGACGCGCTGTGCACCAGTGCAATTCTCAAAAACACACAAAAAGGTGCAAAAATCATCAGGAGCACCCAAAAAACATCAAAAAGCATCATTTTTAAATTTTAACATCATTGACTTTTCAAAAAACACCAAAAAGATGCTAAAGCATCAAATCGCGAACCCTGAACAGACCGGAGTCTACGGTCATAGCTAATAGTGAGTTAATTCGGGGGTAAGCGCCTGGTGCCATTTTCAGTACAGCACTTTCGGTCCATCTAGGGAAATTTACCATTTCGTTTTACATACAATTTCGCAAAATTAAAATTATGAGTAATAAATAGGGTGTCCAAAAATATGCACATGCATGTTTTTTTCCTGAACTGGGAACGGTCTGAAACGCACGAAAAAACGTGTTTTCAACTTGGTTTGAAGCGTTTAGAACGCATTTCCATGTGCATATTTTGCATATTTTTGCATATTTCGCGATTTATGTGCATATTTTGCATATTTCGCGATTTATGTGCATATTTGTGCATATTTCGCTATTTATGTGCATATTTTATATACATATTTTGGCATTTTCGCTATTTTTATCCATATGAACAATATACCCCTAAAGACCGACTTTTTCAAAATTTTCAAAAAATGACCCCAAAAATGATTTTATAAAAATTTTCAAAAAATGCATAAAAATTGTTCGTTTGTTCATTTTCATTCGTTCTCTTTCGCCGTTGACCTGTTTTTTTTGATACATAACTTTTGAAACCAATATAATTGTTGATGAATAGGACTTGCTTTTAGGAGGAGCATTTTCAATTTTTATTGTATTTCTGCGGGCAAAAGATTTATTTCTATTTTATTCAGACGCCTTTAAAAATTTAATTTTGTGAAATGCCAAAACCAAATTCATTGGTCGGCCGTATTAAGCATTTGCTGGACACGGGCAATGGGGCGGACGTTCACTTTTTGGTGGGGGGAGGAGAAGAAAAGGAGGCGAGTTCTGAAAAATTGTGAAACACTTACTTAATGTTTTTTCAATTACTTTAATTAATTATATTTCAATTTTTAATTTGTTAAGCTTCTGCCAGCACATAAAACGATTCTGATGGCGGCCTCCGACGTTTTTGAGGCAATGTTCCCTTTTGATGCCCGAAATGCAAAGGCTGCCGCCGGTAAGTCGAAAAAAGAATTTATATTTTTTTTAATTAACGAATTTTTTTTTTGGAAGAGACTAAACCCGTGGAGGTGCCGGACGCGGAGGTGTGGGCGTTCAAGGCGATGCTCAGCTTTATTTATGCGGACGATTTGAGCGGGCTGAACGAGGACAATGCAATCGCTGTGCTTTATGCGGGTCATAAAATTTTAGGGGATTTTTACATTTTCCGTTTTCAAATTTTAATTTAAGCTAAAAAATATGACCTTCCTGAACTTGTCAATTCGTGTCTGAAATTCCCCATATGGAAGCTGAACAATATTTTCTTCGCGTTTGCTCAGACTCGCTTTCTTGGAGAAGAGGTGGGGGGGGGGCAAATTTTTACTTATTTTTAATTCTAAATGAATTTTATTCTTTTTTTAAACAACAATTATTAATTTATTATTTCGGGACTTTGCTCGCCGTTGTTTGGAGCACATCGATGTGAATGCGGGCGCTTTGATCCTCTCGGAAGAGTTTTTACAAATTGATCAGCAATTATTGTGCGAGATTCTGGACCGTGACGAACTGTGCATCAGCGAAGAAATTGCAATTTGGAATGCCTTAAATTTATAAACAAATAATTAAAAAAATTAAATGTTTTAACTTTTTTTATTTTCTTTAAAATAATTAGGCACTTCGCTGGGCGGACGAAAAATGCCGTCAAAATGGAACAGAGCCTTCGGCGGAGAATAGACGCGCAATGCTCGGCCCGGCACTTTCCAAAATTCGTTTTCCCCTCATTTCACAAGAGGACTTTTCTGACAACATTGGTTGGACACCTTTTTGGGCACTTTCATTTTTGGATTTAAAATATTTTGACAGTTTCGTCCGGAGTGTTGACGGATGCCGAGCTGGTCAGCATTTTACTGCACTATTCTCGTCCGGACCGCGCTCGGCCCGAGCCTTACCAGCTGCAATTCCCAACTAATGGACGTGCCGAGACCGAATTCGGTACCTTTTGATCAGGGCCGTAGCCAGTTAAAAATTTTCGGGTGGGGCCAAGCCAAAAAAAAAAAAGTCGATCCTTAGGGGTGCATTTTCCGAGTTTCGTCGAGTCCCCAGGATCAGGGTATCCTGGAAACAAGTATTTTTAATCCTGATAAGTCCAAAACCAGGTCATTTCCAAAATCCTAATCCAGGTATCGTCAAACCGATTTCGGGAATTTTGACCTAACGGATTCGAGAATCCTTTTTAAATACGTTTTTCATAGCCAAATAAAAAAGTGCGACTTTTTATGCAATAATCTGCTGGAATTTAATATTTTGAAAATAAAATAATATTTCCTTAGAGCGTACACTTCAAAATCGATGGGATTCCGCTGCATGTCACCGGGACCTGACGCTCTCCGAGCCCGATCGATTGATTGTTCAAAATAATGGAAATAATTATGGTAAATTTTATTCTGTTAAAGTGATTTGATTAAAATGTTTATGTAAAGTTTCACAACATTTTTGCATTAACCTTCTTTTCAGGGAGTCGCTCTGTCCTTGCTGAACGGCCAATTCCTAAAAAGGGCATTTTCTACTACGAAATGACCATCTTAAAGCAAGTAGGAATAGAGTAAGTTAAATAATTAAATAAATAGTTGATCTTCGAAATGCTTTAACAGCCTTTATTCTATAAAAATGTATTTAGAACTGTTTTCATTGGGCTTGCGCCAAAACAAATGCGATGGGACAAATGTGTTGGATGTTTCAAAGGCACCGCATACCAAAGCAATGGATATTTTTGGGGCCACGAGATTGAGGGATGTTCCCACTGGAATGGACGTCCCGTCATCGGAAGAAAGCCCGAATTTGCGGAAGGTGACGTCATCGGTTGTGGCGTCAATTTGGCAACTCGCCAAATCATTTACACAAAAAATGGACAGCGTTTGGGTGAGAAAAATTAAATAAGTTTATGTCGGAGAATGCGGTAACAAGAGATTGTCCGACCAGAAAAAGTAATTATTTGTAGCCATTTTTCAATTTGTATAAACTCAAAATTCAGACGGATTTAACAATTATTGTGAAGCGCATGACATGGATTGGATCCACAAAGCGTCTTTAAAAGCACAGCTCTATGTAATCAGTAAGGCAGCAAAAAATATGCATATGCATGTTTTTTTCCTGAACTGGGAACGGTCTGAAACGCACGAAAAACGTGTTTTCAGCTTGGTTTGAAGCGTTTAGAACGCATTTCCATCTGCATATTTTTGCATATTTCGCGATTTATGTGCATATTTGCATATTTGTGCATATTATTTCGCTATTTATGTGCATATTTTGGCATTTTGCAAAAAATTAGTGATCTTGGCAAGAAATTTTGATTTTATTTCATTTTTCTTAAGAAATTTTTTGAAAAAAGCGCAAAATAATCACTAGGGCCGCTAATTATATGGAAATCCATATTTTTTTTGCGCACTCGGAACAGCGTATAAATGCCATAAATAGTGTTTTTAACTTTGGTTGAAGCTTCTAGAGCCCATTTTATAATCCATATTTTCCATATTTTTCCATATTTCGCGATTTTTATCCATATTCCATATTTTTTCCATATTTCGCCATTTTTCAAAAAATTCCTTAACAAAAATGCAATAAAAACGAAAAATACACCCCTANAAAATTCTGCCTAATTTCAAAAATTTCTCTGAAATGCCTGTAATTTGCATATAAAAATTTTTATTTTCTCTTATTACTTCTATTAGGAAATCTTGCCCATTTTTTGCAATATTTGAAAATTTTTATCCATATTTCGTCCATATTTTGCAATTTTTGTCCATATTTGGTCCATATTTTGCAATTTTTCATCCATATTTTATGGCCATATTTCGAGATTTTTTGTCCATATAATTAGCGGCCCTAATAATCACTAAAGTTCAAAAAAGTCGTCAAAAATGCCAAAATAGTCACAAAAGTTCAAAAAAGTCGCCAAAACACTTGAAAATTTGGAAATGTATCTCATCAGCAATTTTAACCAATGTTGAATGAATTTGAAGAATTTTGGGGAAATTTTATATTGAATTTGAAAAATTTATGTGCATATTTTTTCATTTTATGTGCATATTTTGCAATTTTTGGTGCATATTTTATGCGAATATTTCAAAATTTTATGTGCATATTTTGGCATTTTGCAAAAAATTAATGATCTTGTCAAGAAAAATTTGATTTTATTTCATTTTTCTTAAGAAATTTTTTGAAAAAAGCGCAAAATAATCACAAAAGTTCAAGAAAATGCCAAAATAGTCACAAAAGTTCAAAAAAGTCGTCAAAAATGCCAAAATAGTCACAAAAGTTCAAAAAAGTCGCCAAACACTTAAAAATTTAGAAATGTATCTCATCGGCAATTTTAACCAGTGTTGAATGAATTTGAAGAATTTTTGGGAAATTTTATATTGAATTTGGAAAAATTTATGTACATATTTTTTCATTTTATGTGCATATTTTGCAATTTTTGGTGCATGTGCATATTTTTTGCAGCCCTACTAATCAGCAAAAAACAATTCAAAATCACTTTTTTGATTTCGTCTCAAATGCCAGTTGATAATTTTAGATTTTTTTTTGTTTTTTTAAATAATTAATTTTACAATATTTTTGCTAAAATCAATTTCAATTCTTTTGAAAAGTATCACAAATTCAATTTTGACAAAATTCCAAATTTTATTTTAACATTTAGAACAAATAAACTCATAATGCAACTCTCCGTCTTTTTCGTTGTGTTGATGATGCTCTTCGCCACCTTCTACATTGGTGTTGAGCCTTTTGCCCGTGACACCATCCTCAATGTACTGACACTTTTTTTTTTTTGTAATCCAATCCAGAATTTTTGGATTCTGTACGAAGTGAGTGAGTCAGCTAGATTCTCACTTTTGATCAATTTCAGCTTGTAGCTGATGATCAACTGAAATTTTGTAAAAAATATCTTTGAGCCTGATCAGATCCAAAATTCTGCTGAGCCCAGGGTGACCATCTAACCCTGCTTTAGCAGGTTTTTCCTTTTTTGGACTTTTTCCTGCTATATTCCTGCTTTTTTACTTTGGTCTGCTTTTTGGAATTTCCTGCTTTTTAAATTTTCTAGGAATTCTCGTTTTAAAAATGTCCAAATTTCTTTAGAGCAATTTTCTTAACAAACGTTGTTAAAATATTCAAAATTTTCCGGCCGCGCCAATCGGCACCGCCGACCCATCCCATCACATAAAATATCAATAAATAATTAGTGAGTATTTTAATCGCACAATTTATTAAGCCCATAATAGTCCATGGTGCTCCTTATGGGCAAGACGCCGCAGCTGATCAGACCGGTCAAGTGGCCTAAAGCCCATTTTATTTTTATCACGTTTTTGAAAAATTAACCAATTTTCAATGCACCGAACTAAATCACAGCAAAATCAATGCAATTTGGCCAAGAACGCCTTTAAATTAGTATCCTGAAAAGTTCAAAAAAGACTAATTGAAACTTAATAATTTTTAAAAAATTTTATTTATTAAATTATTAAAATAAATAATAATTGAACTTAATGTTTCAAGAATAGAATATTGGTTTGTGTTTGAATTTTTTTTAAATTGAATTTCATGAAAAAATCTTAAAACAAAGTCGCTTTGGCTTGGCTCATGGAACGCAGACTCCTTCTGAAGTAACATTCAAAACACCAGTCGTAAATATCAAAGTAAAACTTTTTGAAATGATAAATTCTAAATTTGCGATAGAATTTTGTTTATTGCACAAGACAAAAATAATTTCTTTTGTCCTTTAACTTGGCAAAAAATTTTATTTTATTTTTATTTGACCTATTTATTTTTTTGGGCTTTGGTGGCGCAATAACGTTTGGGGGCGGCTTCCGCGCCTTCGCCTTCCAAATTCTTCCCAACACTAACGATGACGTCATTGTGGCGCTGAAGTCGGAGGAGCGCAACGGCAAAGGCGTCGCCTCCTATTTGTCCGTTTACCGTCTCAGTGACAACAAAGTGCTGCTGCATGACGAGAAAATCGCACCGTACAAATTCGAGGGGCTCGTCGTGTACTGATTGATGTTTGATGCTTAAATGTGTGCCAACTTTGAAGCCAGGGATGTAACCGGATGCCAAAAAAATGTCCGGGAATTCGGCATTATAAGTTTGACTTTTTCTAATTTTTCTGGTGATTTTTATCGCACTTCCGCGATGCAGTTTTTGGATCAGTTTCATTAACAAATTCAAAATTTTTTTGGCGGCGCCTTCAAAAAATGTCTCAAATCCCCTCACGGGGCCAACACTTCCCAAATCCCCTCCACGTCTTATGCTAAGCGCTTAAGCTGGCCTCTAGGTTTGCTTAGGTCTAAGCCTAATCTTCAATTGATTAAAAATAGCATTCCAATGATGGTACAGATAACGCGTTCAAACGGGGTAACAAATGGCCATGGATTCGCGTTCTAGATGTCGTTGACCAACGTGCTGCTCAACAGTAGCAGCGCAACGGTTCATCGTCCACAGCTTCAGCAGCCAGTTCTGAAGTCGTAGACGGCGGACAGACCGAAAATGGTGGGGGCCAGAGGCGCCAGAAAAAATTTTCGGGGGATTTTTGGGATGGTTTGGCAAAAACCCCCAAAAACAATAAAATCCAGAAGCAATCCGATCGAGCAAAATCGGGAAGATTCATTGAAATCCGGACGGGATTGAATCCGGATTCCGAGAGATTTTTTTGGAATTGTTCTAGTTTGTTCGGATTTGTGGGTGTTCAATCACGCGAGATTGATCGTTGGCGCAAGGTATTTAAAAAACATTAAATCTCAAGCACTTTTTTGCTCGAGATTCGCACCTGCGGGATTTATTCTGACCGCGCTCCAGGGATAAGGACGATTATTTCCCGATTAAAAAAATGGAGATTTTTTTGAATATCGCTTAATTTACGGGACCGGAATCCTGTGGTTTTGACCAGGGGTGGTCAGGAAAATCCCGTCTTTTCATCGGAGAAAATCGCAATTTGTTTTTTTTTTGTTTTAATCCCGGCCTCCTTACTTTTGGACGTGGAATTCCGGGTTCCGTGCAATAATAGAAGAGTTCAGACGTGCACTAGCAAAAAAAATATTTCCGACGCCCGGAAAAGCCCATCGGTCAAAAAACAAAGGCCTCAAAAAATGGCACGTCGGGAGCAGCCAACGGCACAACTAATCGATAGTTGAAAAGCAGTGGAAATTAATTTATGTACACAAATAAAATTTTGGCAAAGTATATTTTGTACCCACATTTGGTTTTTTGTGCAAAATTTCTTTTGTCCGGACTCATTAAACTTATTCTTTTGATAGCAAAATTTATGAATAAAAAGTGAAATTAATTTGAAGACCCAAAACAACAACAGTAAACAGCGCAGAATGTATTCAAAAGATCATTCTGTAAAATCATCTTCAATGCAATTCATTCACGCTTAAAGAACCGATCGAACGAAACGCTGAAAACCATTAAAGAAAAAGAAGAACAATTTATAACACGATTATAGAAGTTGCGTGCCCAATCGTCACAGGCGGCACTAATTACATTGTAATTCTTCCACATACCACAAAAAAAGTTATTTGAGTTTTGATTATGTTAACAAAATTGTTTTAAATAAGGAAGATTGGACCAGTGGTCCAATAGACTCTTCAAGGAAAAATAAATTAAGATTTCAACAATTTTGAGTATATTTGAAAACCGCTACAAAATTGCAAATAATATTTACGAATACAAAGATTTTTTACTCAATTAAATTCCTAACTCCAGAAAAATTGCTTATTTTCGAGTACCGCGGGGTCGTTCTAAGTCTTGCGCCATTTAAGTATCAAATCGAGCTTTGTTATGGTGCAGTCGATAAACGTAAAGTGTCAATCAACGGATTGCCAAATGGATGATGCTGAAAGTTTTGAGAAAAAAATGTTTTATATCCCCACCCGACCCCTGACATGGTCAACCCCGGCCTCCACGACCCCGACTGGGGGACGGTTTGGTTTGTAGTTGGCGTGATTGACGTGACATTGGTCAGAAAAAGCATTGAATAAATTTATTTGAAAAAATCGTAAATTTAGGCTTTTTGTTATGTTTTACTAAAAACTTTTGGGTTTTGTACAAATTTTGGGTTTTGCCAGACCAAAAAAAACCAAAACCAAAATAAACCCAATATTATTGACCAAATTTTGTTTGGGTCCAACTTTCCGGTCTCTAATTTTAATAGGTAAAACGGTCGCTGTAGCTTTTCATGCCGGTGAGATAAAATGCCCGAACCCAGTTTTGTCGAAAAACGGGGGTTTCCGGGTTTAAACTTTTTAGCGTAGAGTTGGAAACGGGTTGACCAGCGAATCTAATAGTGTAAAGGAGGAATTGTTAAACAGCATAAAACTTGGAAAATAGTTGTTCTTGCACAATAATTTATCAATTTATATTTTAGATATTCATTTTTTGGGTAATATTAGGATTGGACAGTATCCGGCTATTTCTGTTGAAGCGCAATTCACTGGCCTCCGGGATTTCAATTTTTCAAAAATCGGGGCCGGGATCTGAAAAACTGGGGAATGATCAAATTTCAAAGACATTATTTAGTCCTGAAAAGCAGCCATTGTCCGGTGTTTGGTGTTTAACGAAGTAATCCAAATTTAGTCTATAAAAACTTTGGGTCAATAAATACAAATTTTTCGAATAAGTTGCTTGACTTTTAATTATGCCGCTCAAAAACTTTTTCCCTTCTAACCAGACTCAGTTGGTCCGACTCAGTCGGCCCCTACCGTCGCCCAACACTGCTATTTTGCTTCTCTAACTTACATTCCTTTTCCTTCTCTCATCATATCGATTGTTTGATTAGAACGCGCTTGCATTTCCTTTCTTTTGTTCATTTCCATTCGCTCTCTTTCGCCGTCTCCGTTTTTTTTTGATAACTTATTAAAACCAATATAGGTAATTGTTAGGTCTTTCGGAGTTAGAACAAAGCCGACTTTCAATTAACACCTCCCTCTTTTTCTTGGATAAAAGCGATTTTATTTAAAGAAAATTAAACTTGCTTTTGGAAATTAAATTTGGGTTTAGAGGAGCATTTTCGGGTTTTATTGCATTTCTGCGGGCAAAAGATTAATTTATAAATTTTTTTCCAGACGCCTTTAAAAATTTAATTTTGTGAAATGCCAAAACCAAATTCATTGGTCGGCCGTATTAAGCATTTGCTGGACACGGGCAATGGGGCGGACGTTCACTTTTTGGTGGGGGGAGGAGAAGAAAAGGAGGCGAGTTCTGAAAAATAGTGAAACATTTACTTTAATTAATTTATTTTAATTACTTTTATTAATTATATTAATTACTTTAATTAATGATATTTCAATTCTTTAATTAATTATATTTCAATTTTTAATTTTGTTAAGCTTCTGCCAGCACATAAAACGATTCTGTCGACGGCCTCCGACGTTTTTGAGGCAATGTTCCCTTTTGATGCCCGAAATGCCGGTAAGTTGAAAAAATAATTAAAAGTTTTTTAGTGGGTAGGGGTAAGCCGAAAAAAAAATTTTTGATAACGAATTTTTAGACCCTTCGAAAGAGACAAAACCCGTGGAGGTGCCCGACGTGGATGTGGGAGCATTTAAGGCGATGCTCAGCTTCATTTATGCGGACGATTTGAGCGGGCTGAACGAGGACAATGCAATCGCTGTGCTTTATGCGGGTCATAAAATTTTTATGGATTTTTTTTACATTTTCGAGTTTCAAATTTTTAATTTAAGCTAAAAAATATGACCTTCCTGAACTTGTCAATTCGTGTCTGAAATTCCCCATATGGAAGCTGTGCAATGTTTTTCTCGCGTTTGACCAGACTCGCTTTCTTGGAGAAGAGGTGGGGGGGGCAAATTATAATTGATTTTTAATCCTTAATTAATTTTATTGTTCTTTTTTTAAACATCTATAATTAATTTGTTTTATTATTTCGGGGCTTTGCTTACCGCTACGAATTAACCGTAATAAATTAAATTTCTGGAATTAACCAATTTCCAAAATTTACCGTAACATGCGTAACGGGTGCACAAAGAAAGTTGGAACAGAAATTCATTAATTTATTAACATCAATTTATTGTTTTAGGATTTTGCTCGCCGCTGTTTGGAGCACATCGACCAGAATGCGGACACTTTGATCTTCTCGGAAGAGTTTTTGCAAATTGATCAAAAATTATTGTGTGAGATTCTGGACCGTAACGAATTGATGATCAGTGAAGAAATTGCAATTTGGAATGCCGTAAATTTATAAATAATAATAAAACAAATTAAAATGATTTTAAATATTTTTTTATTAATGTTTTTATTTTCTTTAAAATAATTAGGCACTTCGCTGGGCGGACGAAAAATGCCGACAAAATGGGAAAGAGTCTTCGGCGGCGAATAAACGCGCAATGCTAGGACCGGCACTTTTCAAAATTCGTTTTCCGCTTGTTCCAAAAGAGAATTTTTCTGATAATATTGGTAATTGGATTTGACAATTTTGATAGCCAGGGGGGGGGGGCGAGGGGGCCATGGCCCCCCCCCGAAATGTTTTTTGACAAAAAAAATCAAGAGGGGGGACCAGGGCCGTAGCCAGAAAAAATTTTCGGGGGGGGCCAAGCCAAAAAAGTCGATTCTTAGGGGTGCATTTTTTCCTTTTTATTGCATTTTTCTTAAGCAATTGCTAAAAAAGTTCAATTTTTAGGCGTGTATTTTTTTGGTTTATTGCATTTTTCTTCATTTTTGTTGAAAAATTACTAAAAATTTCAAAAATTTTGTCGATTCTCAAATTTTTCAAAAAATGCAAATTTTTTTGCGAATTCTGCTTGTTTTGGGGGCGCGGGTGGGTCGGCGGTGCCGATAGGCGCCGCCGGGAAAAATTTCGAATTTTTGGCTCGATTTGTTAAGGGATTTTCAACCAAATTTTAAAAAAATCGGCACTTTTTTGAAGTTTTTTAGAAATAGGAGGGGGTCGGCGGTGCCGATAGGCGCCGCCGAGAAAATTTTTGATCTTTGATGACAATTTGTTAAGAAAATTACTCACAAAAAATGTAAAAGTTCAAAACAAAAGGGTCCCCCCTCTTGTTTTTTTTTCTCAAAAAACATTTCGGGGGGGGGCCATGGCCCCCTGGCCCCCCCCCCTGGCTACGGGCCTGGGGGGGACCCTATTGTTTTCCACTTTTACAATTTTTTGTGACTAATTTTCTTAACAAATTGTCATCAAAAATCAAAAAATTTTCTCGGCGGCGCCTATCGGCACCGCCGACCCCCTCCCATTTCTAAAAAACTTCAAAAAAAATGCCGATTTTTTTAAATTTGGTTGAAAATCTGTTAACAAATTGAGTCAAAAATTCAAAATTTTTCCCGGCGGCGCCTATCGGCACCGCCGACCCACCCGCGCCACCAAAAGCAGAATTCGCAAAAAAATTTGCATTTTTGAAAAATTTGAAATGACAAAATTTTTGAAATTTATGTTAAAATTCTAAAAAATATGAAAATTGAATTTTTTGAAAAATTTTTAAGAAAAAATGCAATAAAACCAAAAAAATACACCTAAAATCAACTTTTTTAGCAAAAATTGCTTAAGAAAAATGCAATAAAACAAAAATGCACCCCTAAGAATCGACTTTTTTGGCTTGGCCCCCCCCCGAAAATTTTTTCTGGCTACGGCCCTGAAATGTCAAATCTAAATATAAGTTCACCATAACTCCAAAATTCGATTAAACTAATACTTTTGACAGTTCCTTCCGGAGTGTTGTCACGGGACGAGATCATCAGCGTGTTGCTGTACCATTGTCATCCGAACGCCGCTCTGCCCGAACTGTACCCGCTGCAATTCTCGACTAATGGACGTGCCGCTGCCAAATCGCCCGGTAATGGTAGGCTAAAGAGAAGACTTGATTGTGTGCCTTTTTTTCTGAAAAAAGCAGATTTTATTAGCTTTCGAACATGCTGAAATATTTTAAAAATAATTACAATTTGCTTAGGACTTACCCTTCAAAATCGATGGGATTCCGCTGCATGTCACAAGGACCTGACGACTCTCATTGGGCCCGAACGGTTGATTGTCCAATTTACTCGAGGGTATTCGGGTAAATATTATTCTATTAAAGTGATTTGATTTAAATGGTTTATGAAAAAAGTTCACAAAATTTTTAAATTAACTTCTTTTCAGAGTGTCACTCTGTCCTCGCTGAACGGCCAATTCCAAAAAGGAAATTCGGCATTTTCTATTATGAAGTGACCATCTTGGAGAAAAGAAGCAAAAGAGAGTAAGTTACATAAATAAATAAATAGTTTAACTTCAAAATGTTTTAGAAGCATTTTCCTTTAAAAAAAATTATATTTAGCGAAGATATTCACATTGGACTCGCAACCAAACAAATGCCATTGGACAAATGTGTTGGGGAGAACAAAGGCACTTACGCATTCGCAAGCTCTGGCACTTTTTGGGTTGAGGGAGCCGACGCTACTAATTATGAAAGTGATTACGACGTCGAAGGGTTTGACGTCGGTGACGTCATCGGATGCGGCGTCGATTTGGCAACGCGCCAAATCATTTACACAAAAAATGGACAGCGTTTGGGTAAAAATGAAAAAGATTAAAATTAATTGTATTTAACCACTTTTGGGTTGTTTCTTTAATTTACAGATCTAATCGATGGCCCATTATTTTTGGATTTAATAAATCTTTTTACTTTATTTATTTCGTTGTGTTTATTTTCAGAAACTGCCGGTTTGGTTGTTGATTCTGCCGCCGATTTATTTCCATGCATTTCGTTCTACAAGCGTGGCACCAAAATTGAAGCAAATTTTGGCCCGAATTTCGAATACAACATTGCCGCCGATGGCATTTAGAAAGTGAAAAAGGAGGGGATTTATGGGATTTGCTGTTGACGGTTTCTTCGGTCTTTTTTTGTGTTTTTCCTTTGCCATCAAAACATTATCATTTTTTTTGAATTGTCACTCGCAAAAAAAATCCAGCAAAGAGTTAAAACTATTCGGAAGCTTTCGTAGGATGGCTTGTCTTTTTTGGTATTTGTTAGTGATACACGAGACCCAAAATTTACCGAGACTTGACCCCAAGACTCGATACCGAGACTGAGAACCAAAAAACCCGAGACTTTTCTCGAGTCGAGACTAGGCTTAGAATTCTAAACAAATTCTCACCAAAAATGCCATCTTTAAGGGTGTAAAAAAGTCGATTTTCGAGACCAAGGACTCGAGACCGAGACCCAAAAAGCCCGAGACTTTTCTCGAGTCGAGACCGAGACTCTCGTGCATCGCTAGTATTTACACATTTTTCTGAAATTTTAATTTGTGGAGTTGGGCAGAAATCGAAGAAACGGACAGCAAAGGATATATGCCGTTTTAGGCATTATTTGCGGGCCAATGCGGCAAAAGAAGAAGGTGTGCAGAAGGGATGGGCAAAATTTCGGGTTTCAGAAATACCGGGATTTTTGGCGTTTCGGAATAAGATTTCGGATTTTTCACCCCTAAGAATCGGATTTTTGATGTATCGAAAAAGTTTGTTGTTGGTATAGTGGTGAGTGGTGTAGCACTTCAACTTTTGGTGTGGGTTCGTCCCCGACTATGCATATTATTGTTTCTGACTTTCTCTGAACATTTACGGTGGTGTAAACAATCTTAAAATTTTGAAATTTCCCATTTTTTAAAAATATTTTAGATGATGATTCACAAGTTTGATTTCATTTTTTGATCGTACAAATTCGCTGAATATTTAAAATGAATAAATTGTTCAAAGTTGAGTGACGTCATCCCGACCAGGGGTGTCTAAATAATGGGGCAAAACAAGATTTTGTCCAAGTTTTATGCTGTTAAAGGATTCTCAAATCTGTGTAAAAGACTCGGTAAATTTCAAGTCTTGGACATCTATAGTATTTACACCAGTCGTCGAAAACCGCCTCTTTTTCTTTAGAATTCGGCTTCTGGAGGCGCAATATTACAACGAAAGAATAATCGAATTCATACTTTTGAATGTTCTTGAGACCAAAATGGATTTTTGTAAAATTTGTAATTTTGAAAAATTGTTCTGGCTTGGTTCGAGGTACAAAATTGGCAGAAATGGATGTTAGAATTGTATACCCGCCATTTTTTTTTGAATAATTCATTCGAATCTTTTTATTGTAATTTAACAATTATCTTTAATTTCTGATAATTAAGTCAGGGTAATTAATTTATTAGAAGGAAAGAGAGGGCGTGGTGCTGACTCGGCTACGGACAACTCGGCTACTGGCGACTTTTTTTTGTTTCAACTTTTTTCAAACTACTCCAAATGATTAGCTTTCTTTTGTAATATTACTCAGCTCAACGAGAGCTTTCGATTGATACTAATTACAACTAGCTATCTTGAGCATAACCAAAGTTAGGACAGGAAAGGGCGAATTTATGGAGACGAACTGCTTTTCAAGTTCTAACTTTTTTGCAAGCCAACAGAATCAGAAGAAATTACTATCAATCGAAAGCTCTCGTTGAGCTGAATAATATTACAAAAGAAGCTAATCATTTGGAGTAGTTTGAAAAAAGTTGAAACAAAAAAAAGTCGCTAGTAGCCGAGTTGTCCGTAGCCGACTTGTCCGGACACGAAAGAGAGAGCCGCTCGTCGTTTTGTCTCTCGCCGAATTGCCGTCTTTTCCCCCATTTTCCCTTTCAAAATTGTCCTTCTTCTCCTTATTTTGACAATTTGTGTCGGTTTTGCGCGACATTCAAAGAAAAGAAAGCTCTAAACTATCGGCCGCCGTAACCTTATGCAGTCACAGAAACAAATCGGCGGCAGAATCGACAAACAACCCAGTTTACGAATTATCCTAAAATTAGAGTAGGTCGGATCGGATTTTTCGGAAAAACCGGGATTGGGAAAATTAAAAAACAGGTAGGTATAAAGAGATCAAATCCTGGTTAAAAAAACCGGGACTAAGGGTCAAAAAAAGATTTGAATTTGTGAAAAACACTGATATTTTATAAGGGGAAATTCAGTCCTAACGCCCCCGACCCTCGATATGACCAACCCCCGACATCCCCGGCTCCCAGAGGGTCGAGGAGCAACCTTAAAACCTAACTTAAAATATTTTGGTAAAAGTCTCGGATTTTTGGGAGTCAATTCTCGAGTCTCGGGGGCAACTCTTGTTAAAGTTAGGTCTCGAGCATCACTAGGAAGTGACGAACACGTCCAACCAATGAATCATCGATTAAAATTTCAGACTGAATTTCACTCGGAAAATTTTTAATTTGGAACAGTCTAAGAACAGTTTACTCTGTTCTGTTCCTGTTCTGTTCTCGAGGTCGGAACAGAACAGGAACAGAACAGATAGGCTGTTCTAAGATTTCAGAACAGAACAGGAACAGGTTCAAAATTTGGAACAACAAAACACTGGTTGTGAATTTAAAGCGGGTTTTGAATTGGTTTAAATTTTTTTTCATTGGACTTGCGAAGAAAGAAATGCCATTGGACAAATGGGTTGAATCTGAAGAAGGTACTTACGCCTACGAAAACTATGGCAGATTTTGGGCCCACACGGTTGCGGAATGTCGCCAAAGCAGCAATGGACGCCCTTTCATCGGAGGAAAACCCCAATTTGAGAAAGGCGACGTCATCGGATGCGGCGTCAATTTGGCAACTCGCCAAATCATTTACACAAAAAATGGACAGCGTTTGGGTGAGAAAGAAAAAAATGAATAAAAATTAAGCCATTTTTTAACAATTTTTGGCTTGTTGCTATAATTTAAAGATCTAATCGATGGCCCAACTGGGGGTTTATCATTTAATTGTTCTTTCCCGATCAAAACATTTTTCATTTCTGTTTTCGAATTTGTCAATTATTCCGTGCAAAAACAAATCAAACAAAGTTTCACTTGCCTTAGAATTTTAATCCACCAAAGAGAAAGTACCATTCGGAAGCTTTCATTGTCCGTTTTGTAGAACCGGACATTTTGTCCAATTGTACTTCAAACCATACATTTCAATAATATGCAGAGCCAGAAGTTCCATAATTTTCACGTGCCCATTTTTAACAGCTTCATCCAGTGCCGTATTGCCTTAAACCGAGAATTTTTTGTTAAAATCAAAATTCAGTCCATTCCCCCCCCCCCCCCCCCNCCCCCCCCCCCCCCCCTAGGGGTGGGGGACGGTGGAAAAAAGATGAATTGGTGGGAGCGATGGAATTCATAGATTTTAAAATTATTATTTAAAACTCGGGCCAGCCAGCCTTTCGCCCCAGTTCTCGACTGTTTCGGCTCGAGATTTTTTCGAGAATCTCGCTCAAAGCTCAAGAAAACGACAAAATTCTCAGCTAAAACTGCAGAAAAAAAATATTCCAACTTTAAACAAAATTGATACTTTATCTTCTTTATTTAAGCACCGGCCAGTTAGAAAGCAGCGCAGCGCCAAGCTACAGATATTTTGTGCAGGATACACCAACTAACTCAAAAAATGGAGTTGGCGCAAAATTTTTTAAATTTTGTTTGAGGACATTGCTTGCAATTGTTTGGATCACATCCATAAAAATGTCAGCAACTTTGATCCTCTCAAAAGATTTTTTGCAAATTGATCAAAAATTATTGTGTGAGCAAAGGAATTGAACAAAGGCCTTTTTGATCGACAAAGAAAAGATAATTTTGGGTTTAACCGATAAAATCATTGACGTATCCATCAACAAAACAAAACAATTAAAAGGCTTCCTCCTCAGAATTTGTATTAAAAGTCCGGTCCAAAATTCGCTTCAATTTTGGTGTCAGGGTAACACATCGTAACGCATGGAAACAAATCGGCAGCAAAAGAGACAAACAACAAATAGGTAGTTTCTGCAAAAACAAAACAAATAAATAAAATAACGTTAATCAACAAATGATTTGTAATAATTGAATTTAAAGAATAAACCAAAAATTGAGTGGTTTCTAAAAATGTTACAAATCCAGGCGCCTCAAAAAGCAATTAAAAAAAAAGAAAGTAACATTCAAAAATTCAAAACACCAATTCAAAATAATAAATGCCCTTTAATTTTTATTTGTTTTTTCTCACCCAAAGCTTTCCGTTTAGCGTGTAAATTATTTGGCGAGTTGCCAAATTGACGCCGCATCCGATGACGTCACCGACGCCAAAGCCTCCGCCTCCATAAAAACATTAATTGATAGCGTGGGGACACCCCTCAACCCATAAATCGCCCCAGCTTGAGTATGCGTAAGTGCCTTCGTAATCTCCAACCCAAACATCCAATGGCATTTGTTTGGTCGAGAGTCCAATGAAAATACCGCTACATATAAAGTTTTTAAAAGGAAAATGCTTCTAAAGCATTTCCGAGCTAAACTATGTTTATTCAATTTACACCTTTTCGTCTTCTAAGATTTTCACTTCATAGTAGAAAATTTCCAAATCTTTTTTTGGAATTGGCCGTTCAGCGAGGACAGAGCGAAACCCTGAAAAGTAACTCAATTCAATTTGTCTAGGGCTTCTATTTATGATTTAATGTCGGGGTGCCCTAAGCCTAATTGAAAGCTTTTAAATACTTCTCCATCTTTGTCTGTAGAGCATTATGAGTAGGGCTAGGATTTTTATGTGCCAAAAACTTGAGCATTAAACATGCTAATTTTTGTAATTTAGTCGAACCTCATTGAAAGTTTTTGAATTTTTGCACAAAAATAGTTTAGAGCAAGATCTTTATTGTTGCTAAAATTTGGATTTTTCGGATCATTGAAAACTTTTTTACAAAAATTAGCATATTTTTAAAACTTAACCACCAAGTTGGCATTCAGGCTGGAAAATGCTGAATTTGTAAAAAATTTATAATTGGGCAAAAAAATTTGGAATTTAGCATAAAGCCTTGATTTATTAAGAAGCATTTTTGTGCAAAAATTCAAAAACTTTGAATGAGGTTCGACTAAATTACAAAAATTAGCATGTTTAATGCTCAAGTTTTTGGCACATAAAAATCCTAGCACTAATTATGAGTAATTAGTAGCTTCTGATGTTCCAACTCGGCGCGGAGTGCCTTCTGAACAAATGGCAAGAAAAAAGACTGTTTTTATTAGAAAATATATTTACACATTTTCGAGCTCGAGTTTTGTATTCTTCATTTGTTCCTTCATCTCCTTCAATTCCATTTTCATGGCCTTTTCATCGTAGCGTTCCAACTCGGCAATTTTCTCGTGTGAAACACGCAATTCTTACAATTGATCTAAATTAGAGAAAATTTCTGAAAATATTGGCAATTAAAATATTTTTAATAAATATTAATAAATCGAGATTCTTACCCTGATCAGCTGTTGTGCCCTCTACATTGGATGATTCGCTCGAAATTGACATGTTTTAATTTAACACAAAATTTTATAGGTTTCAGTTCTAAAAATGAAAAAATAAAAAATGTTTTCTATGCTAATAAAAAGGTATTATTTCTAAGGAAGGGTGCAGAGTCCCAAACTGACCTTCGTTTCGACCAATTTCGAGCCCCAAACAAAAATTCGAACAATTTTTCGAAAATTCAAATTTTTCCAAAAATCAATTTTGGCCTCAAAATCATTCAACCACATGAGATCATTTTTTGCTGTTCGTTGTAAGTTTGTGCTTTTTGAAGGAGTTTGAGGCCAAAATTAATTATTGGGAAATTTTTTTATTTTCGATAAATTGTTCGAATTTGGGTCTGGGGTTCGGAAGGGGGGGGGGTGCAATTTTCTGTTTTTATCGAGGAAGGCGAAATGTCAGAAAATTTGTAAAGTTAAATTTCTAAGATTAGGAATTCCGTGCCTTTTTTTGGCATCCGGTTAGGTCCCTTATATAGACCGACCCCAATGTGTGTTTAAAGTGCAACCAACAACCAATTGTGTAACCCTTGACAAAAGATAAAGATGATGAAATAACATTTTGCTGGGAGCAAATAAAACATTAAAATTTATGGATAAAAAGATGAATTCCAATGTCCGTCCCCCCCCTGGTTTTGGGTCAACATTTGCCCAAAGAAAGGTAAATTTATAAGGAAATCCCAACATCAGTCTAAAAAACATATGGCTTGGACCCCCAAAATATGGCAAATGCCATATAAATATGGTACTATCGCCACGCTGACCGTGCCCTCTGATTACTGTAAGGATGAGAGAGAATTCCGCTGGTTGGACGAGACGGTTAAAACGCCTATGGCGGGGTAGAAAAGGCATCAGTTTTTCAAGGTAGCTAGGCCTAAGCCTAAAGAACCCCTAAGCTCGGTATTGGTCACATTTTCAAAAATCACAAAAATATTGGAAATCGCAAAAGTCCTAGGCCTACTCGGCAACATGTTGTACAGATCATTAGTGAATGAATGTCCCATCACCCGTTTTTGGGTCACATTTGGCCAAAGAAAAGCAAATTATAAGGAAATCCCAACATTTAAAAACATATGGCGCGGACCCCCAAAATATGGCAAATGCCATATAAATATGGTACTATCGCCACCCTGACCGTGCCCTCTGATTACAATAGAATTAAGGACATATTTTCATAAAAATTCATTAAATTCACTCAAAAATAATTATTTATCAATTCGTTTATTATTAACCGTAACTTTTGAAATCCTTTCTCCCAATTCTCTGGGTCAACATTTTGCTGGGAGCAAATAAAACATTCAAATTTATGATAAAAAGTGAATAATTCCCAAATGCCCATTCCCCCGTTTTTAGGTCACAAAACGCCCATTCAATTTAAAAGATAATCCCAACTTTTAGTCTTTAAGTTAATTTATAACGGTTAAATATTCATTTAAGACTCTTTGTTTGTAGACTAAAATTAAAAGAAAAGTTTTGCAAATTTTAAAATTGTTTTTATTTTTTGGATTTATTTTCCATTTGTTTAAACAATTTTATCAGTCTGTAATAAATAACCAAAATTGTAACAAACCTTTGCCCAAACTTTAAAACAAGATTCACTGTTGAAGAATACGGTCAATGGATTTTATCAGTTCTGGTGACTTTAGATCATGGGCTCAATTGTTTTATTTATTTTGTTCATTTTTTCGCTGAATTCTGTTCAAGCGATGGTCGTCGCCGAATTGGAAGAGCAGAAACTGTCGAATGCTTACAAATTTGCTGAATTGGAACAACAGAATGCTCTGCAGGAAAAGGTCGTCAAAATGAAGGAGTATCAGAAGCAACAGCAACAGACCATTGAGGACTTGCAAAAGAAAGTTGCCGTGTTAAATGATAAAATAATTGCAAAAGGTAATTTTAACAGAAAATTTTGTACAGAATTCTCTTTTAGGCATCAGTTTTTTGAGCTTCAAATATTTTGGAAAAGAAAAATAAAAATTTTCATTTTTCTTAGGACTAATCACACAACAAAATCGATGGAATTCTACTGCATGTCACGACGAACTCGCGCTCATTGAGCCGGATCGGTTGATTGTCCAATTTACTGGGAAAAAGTGGGGTAAAAATTATTCTGTTTAAGAATTTGATTAAAACATTTTATTTTGAAGAGTTAAGAAATTTTTGAATTAACAACATTTTTCAGGGGAGCGTTCTGTGCTCGCTGAACGGCCAATTCCAAAAAAGGATTTTGGCCTTTTCTTCTACGAAGTGACCATCTCAGGGAAAGAAGGGTAGGGTAATTTATAAACAATTGCTGAGCTTTTGAGATACCATTATTAATATTTAGTTTTATTTCCATTGGACTTGGGACAAAACAAATGCCATTGGACGAACCGGTTGGATGGTACAACGGCACTTGCGGATACGATAGCCAGGGCTCTATTTGGAGTGAAATGGTTGAGGGATGTTCCCACTGGAAAGAAGCTCCTTTCAACTGGGGAAACCCTTCGTTTGGCGTTGGTGACGTCATCGGCTGCGGCGTCGATTTGGCAACTCGCCAAATCATTTACACTAAAAATGGACAGCGTTTGGGTAAGAAAGTTAGTGCAAAATATATTTTATCAAATGTTATTTAAGTCCTAATAATTTTGGCTTTAGTGATTTTGTGGATGCATAAAAAATATTTTGCATTTAAATCTTTTTAATAATTTATTTTGTTTTATTTTTGTTTTTTGCAGGAACTGCCGGTTTTTGTGTCGATTCTGCAGCTGATTTGTTTCCATGTGTTACGTTGTTCGATGCTGGCACTAAAATTGAAGCGAATTTTGGCCCGAATTTTAAATTTAACATTGCCGCCGATGGAATTTAGAAAGTAAAAACCCGAGGATTTATTGAATTTTGCTGTTGACGGTTTCCGTCGTTTTTGTTGTTTTTCTTTGTCGATCAAATCATTTTATCAATTTATTATGTTTTTTTTCGTGAAAAAAAAATCCAACGAATTCCCCGACTTATTATCTTTGAAGCGATTGTTAATTGAGATTTTGTCGCATAATTTATACAACAAAATAATTAAAGTGTAACCGATCAAAAATGAGAGGGGGCCACCAAATTTCTTCAAATCCATCTTAATTATTCTAAATCAATCAGGGTGCGTAACTAAAATTTTTCAAAATAAGGATAGTGAAGGTCAAAAATAAGATTTTGCTCGCATTTGCTGGCAAAAATAAGGACATTACAAAATGTTCAAAAATGCAGTAAATTTTTATTCTAAAAAAGCGATTTTTTGCGAATTCTGTTTTACTTTTAGGTAGGGTAGGACGGGACCGGGACAAATGATATATATATTTAGTTCGATTTTGAGTCTGGACCGTATGATCCATATTTTCCAAGAATTTTTTTCTTAACAAATAGCGTAAAAATCTTCAAAAATTCCCGATCCGGACCCATTCCTTAAGAGCTTCAAAAAGAAATTACCGTATTTTAAAAAATCAACGTTTTCAAAAAAAACGAGTTCATGATTTACCGTTGGCATTTTTGTTGGCGCGACAAATCCCCGCCCATAACAATTTACAGATCTTTATTCCTCTCCCCTTTGACCTGTCAACTCACTTCTGTTTTCTCCAATATTTGGCAAATTCCTCCCCCACATCCCAAAATATTATATCGATCGCCGAAGAATTTACGTCTTAAAAACTAAAATTTAGAATTTTGGAGTAAATTAATATGAATCCATCCGAAGAATTGCTTCTTTTGCGTGCCAGAATTGCCCAATTGGAACGGCAACAAACGATCAATTCGCCAGCCTCCTCAAGTGCCGGTTTCAATTTGGTGCCACAAAATGCAAAGCGTAAAAGAATTGAAGAAGGAATTGAAGGATCGGTCGGCAAAATGGTTGAACAAATGGAGGAATGGAAAAGAATGACGAAACTCGAGCTTGAAAATGTGAATATATTATATTTCTGACAAAAACGAGTCTTGTTTTTTGCCATTTGTTCAGAAGGCACTCCGCGCCGAATTGGAACATCAGAAGCTGTTAATTGCTCATAATATTCTGCAGACAAAGATGGAGCAGTATCAGGACAAACAGCAACAGAGCCGAGAGGACTACGAGAAATTGTTAAACGCTCACAAGAAACTAATGGAAGAGATGAAGAAACAACAGAAAATGGACGCTTTGAGGCAACAACATCACCAAAAGGAAACCAATGACAAAATCGATTGGTTAAATGAGGATCAGCAGAAGCTAGTTTCCATTGATCAGTTTTCCCAAGTCCAAACGAGGATCAGCGACTTGGAACACAAGCAAAAGGATGATCAGGAAGAACTCTTACGCAAAATGAATGAATCACTGAAGTCTGTCCAAGCTATGTTAGTTGCCGAATTGGAGCAACAGAACATGCACTTGCAAAGCGATCAGAAGGCATTGCTGCAAAGACTTGGTGGAATTGAACAAAAGCATACGGCTAATTTTGAACAACAAAAAGCTGATCAAAAAGCACTGAAGGCAACGATTGATCAAGTGGGTTTGAAGCAAGGGCATCGGCTGATGTCAATGCTATGACTTTTAAGTTGAGTTGGATAGGGCCGGAATTTTTTGGAAAGGAATTGGAGTCAAAAAAAAATCGGGCTAATAGACATAAAATAAAGAAAATAGTGTAATAGTAAAAAAACGGGACCATTTATACAACTTTTTAGCTATTTAATGAACGAGAAGAGAAACTGAACAACTTTTTGGAGCAGTTTATTGAAGGACAAAACAAAAAGTTTGAGGAACAGAATGAAACGGACAGAAGAATGTTTCAGCAGCAAATTGATGCATTAGAAAACTGTTGGAAAAAGGAGCTCGAAAAGGTGGGAAATATGGGCAAATAATTTAAGAGTTATTTTTAAAGTTGGAGGGGACCTGGATTTTTGGAAAACCCGGAAAATCGGGGACAAATGTCAAACAAGGACAAAATATTTTAGTCCCAAAATTAAAGGAAATAAATCAGCTGAAGGAAGAACTGCGTGGAAAAATGGAGCAGTATCAGAACAAACAGCCACAGAAAGCACAAAAGGGAAATGGTAGGGGCATTGTTGTTTAAATGCTTTCATATAAAAAATTTGGTCTTATCTTTTTTTGAAAAATATTTAAATTAAAATTAACAAAAAAATGAATAACCTAGCAGGACTAATCCCGCAACAAAATCGATGGGATTCCACGGCATGTCACGACGAACTCGCTCTCGCTGAGCCCGATCGATTGATTGTGCAATATACTGGGGAGAATTTGAGTAAAAACATTATTTTGTTAATAAATTAATCAAACCAAAAAAATTATGGTTCTTTAACATTTTTGAATCAACTTATTTAGCGTGGCGCTCTATTTTCGCTGAACGGCCAATTCCGGCAAACAATTTCGGCATTTTCTACTATGAAGTGTGGATATTAGCGAAAGAAGGGTAATTAAATAAATAAATAGTCAAGCTTCGAATGCTTTAGAGCAACAGTTTGCTTTAAAAAAATAATATTTTGTAGCGCTATTCACATTGGACTTGGGACTAAACAAATGCCATTGGGCACACCGGTTGGATGGTGCAAAGGCACTTACGCGTACGCAAGCCATGGCTATTTTTTGGGCCACGCCGTCGACGGATGTCGCGGACGCTTCTTTGGTGGGCGTCCGTACATCGAACGAAAGCCCAAATTTGGGGGAGGCGACGTCATCGGATGCGGCGTGGATTTGGCAACACGCCAAATCATTTACACAAAAAATGGGCAGCGTTTGAGTAAGAAAGAAAAAGAATAATAAAAGGCAATTTTATTTTAAGAAGAATTACACTAAATTAATTAACTAATTTATATATTTGCGATTTATTTTGGTTTTTGCAGAAACTACCGGTTGGCTTGCCCCTTTTGCCGGTGAATTGTTTCCGTGCGTTTCGTTGTGTTATCCTAGCGACAAAATTGCTTTGGGCCAGACTTTGAATATAAATTCTGACGTTTGAGGAAGAAGCCCGTCACAATTTTCTTTTAATTTATTTATTTTTAAAAAAATGTTGTCGATAGATGTCTGATTTGATTTTTGTGCCATTTTGCAAATCCGACTCGAATAAAGAAAATGAATTTTCCTTGCCTTGATTCTGACTTCTTGTTAACACCCGGGTTGTCAAATACCTTATTTATATGGCATTGCCATATTTGTGACTTTGGAAATTCTAATTTTTGAACATTTTGTTCAAAATCCTTGAGAAATTAGATTTGCAACCAAACTGTTAAAACACAGTAATTTTGAAGCGTTTTGAGAGTATATGAGGTTAGACTGCCTCGAAGGCGCCGTCAGGGAAAAGCCTAGGCTACGCCCCTGCCAAAAGTATGAAAAATCTTGCTAATTTTTGTAAATTTCCGGATTTTTTTTTCCGGTTTCTCGACCGATCAATGAGAGGGGGCCAATCCCTTCTAATCCAACTTTGTTATTCTAAATTGTTAGCTGTATAGCGAGTTGGTTAACCCTTTTTTAGGTATCTGCCGAAGATTTTTTAGTACCGGTGTTCGCCAGGGGCTGAAAGAGCGATTAGTACCTTAAAAAATGTCGTCGATGAGAATCGGTTCAGCCTTCAAGCGGAGAACATTTCAAAGTTAATGATTGCTAATTCTCTTTTATTGAACAATATTTCATTTTTATGTTAAACCATTTTTTTGCTTTCATTTTATGAATATTATATACCTACTGATAAAAAACATGATTTTTCCAAAATAATAACAAAATGTTTGTGAGGGATTTATTGCATAACCAAAGATTTACGCTTTTTATGTGAAAAGGAGGTTACCAATCAATAAAAGGCTATGAACTTTTATCGATTATAGATATTACTTCATTTTCATAAACGAAATCGTTTTGCTAGCATTAGCCGTTTTTGAGATAAATACAAAAATTTAACAATTTTATATTGGCGCATAAACTTTTTCCGGTACTGTATTTGTCAAGGAATTTTCAAAAATTCAATTTGTTTTGAAAACTTCTGCTGGGGGCGGGGAGGTGGGAGTCGGCGGTGCCGATAGGCGCCGCCGAGAAAAATTCAAATTTTTGACTCAATTTGTTAAGAGATTTTCAACCAAAATTTTAAAAATACGGTATTTTTGGGAATGGAGGAATCAAAACCGAGAAATTCTCGGTTCGAGACCGAGACTCTCGAACAGCTCTAGCCGAAGGCGTCGCCGAGAGAACAAAATGAAAGTTCTTACGATTTTATTAAGAAAACTTGTCCAATTGCGATAACTAAAATGGTGAAAAAAAAGTAATTCTTTATGTAAATCTTAGAGGTTTTGAATCGGTTAAAAGTTTTGAAAATTAATTTGCTAGTAACTTTCTTCAAAAAAAATTGAGAAATTCCTAAATTACCTTCAATTTAAAAATCTTAAATACATAAAAAATATTGTTTTTCGTTCGAGTACTCGAGCCTCTGACTATGACGTCTTTTGGTTAACATTTTAACCACTGAGCCACGAAATACTTTCAGTAACAGTTGAAAAATTCGAATATATTACCAATTTTTCCATTCGGTACTTTTTTCGGTACTCAGATTTTTTCGGTCGGTACTATTCGGTAAAGTACCGATGCCTGAGTACGAAAAGTACCGGTACCGAAAACCATCGGTACTTTCCCGTACCGTCCGATCTCTAATTAAAACTACTGCGATCGTTTTCAACTTCCCAAAAATACTAAAAATACGCAAAAAGGCTTAAATCTACTGGTGGCACGACTTTTCGTCAATGGACTTTTCGTCAACGGACTATTCGTCAACGACTTTTCGTCAATGGACTCTTCGTCAACGACTTTTCGTCATTAGACTATTCGTCAACGACATTTCGTCAATAAGAAAGAATTTAAAAAAACAATAAATTTTAATTAAATTTAAGCCAACACAATTTTTCGGAATAGTTAAGTTTACTTGTCGCACAAAAAAACAATTTAAGAGGGTTTTAAGCAATTCTGAGAAGTACTCGGGGGTTATCGAGGTTGCTGATCACGAATATGACAACAGATTTATCACATGACATCATCTGATTATAATTTCAACATAATGATTTTTTGAAAAAATTTTAAAAATGCAACAAAGGCCTCAAAATTATTCAAAAACATAAAATTACAACAAAAAGGCAAGTAATGATCAAATCGTGCTTTTCCGGATGATTTTTGAGCGTGTTTTTGAAGGTTAAAATTGATTTCTGAAAAATTTTTAAAATTTCGAAAACCCCTTGAATTTGGGTCTGTGGTTCGAAATTGGTCGAAAGGGAGGTCAGAATCGGCTTCTTCGCCCCGGATAACCCTAGACTTGAAAATTTGGTGTTGGCTTAAATTTAATTAAAATTTGTTGTTTTTATAATTCTTTCTTATTGACGAAATGTCGTTGACGAATAGTCCAATGACGAAAAGTCATTGACGAAGAGTCTATTGACGAAAAGTCGTTGACGAAAAGTTATGGAACCAATCTACTTAATTATACGTTAAAAGAAGAAAAAATAAGTATTAAGCAAATTAGTGTACTAAAAGTGCCATTTTTCGGTGCATATTTAGGCATTTTTGGCATATTTTGCTGCATATTTTGGCCTTTTTTTAGCATATATATGCGCATATTTGGCCATTTTTGGAGCATATCAATCCGAGTCCTATTTATCAACTAATTCCTAATTTTGAAAGCCAATATGAGTGATTTTTCCCATTTTTTAATCAGTGGGCAACTGAGTCCCCAGTCAAAAGACACTTCAGTCTCGGGTCTGTAACGAAGGGCTGCCCAACAAAAATTTTCGGATTTTACTTTGGGGTTTTCGGGGTTTAAAAGTCGGAACTGACAAATTTAAACACTTGAGAGTGACAAAAATGGGTTTCTCCCCCAGTTTAAAATAAAGTAGAATAGGTAAATGCAATTTTTTTGATCAACGATTTGATGATAATTTGCGAATTTAATTAATTATTGTCCAAATGATTTTTATGATGCAATTTGACAGGTGGGGGGGGGGGGTTTGGGAATTTTGGGTTGATGTCAGAAGGCCTTCACGGGGCATCATTTCTTCTCACTGCGCCATCAGATGGACAATTTGCATCAGCAAAAGTGCCAACACTAAAAGTTAATAACAAATAAAAAACAAAAGCATTTAAATTGGTGGCAATAAATACCAAAGGCAAATGCCGAGGGCGCCGCGGGTCCAATCACCGAATTGAGGCCCTAAAATACTCGTTAATTTTTGAATTTCTTTTAACAATGGCCAACAAAAGTTTTGTTTGGAGTCACTCACTCCAAAAATAAATAAAAACAAATCTTACCAAAGCGGCTTCAAAAACCGATGGCACCTAAATTTAAATAATTAATTATTAATAATTCTGTACAATATTTACCCAATAAGCAGTCAAAGCGCAATGGGTCTCGATCTTATTGAAAGAGAGTTGCCTGCCCTTTGAGACATGAATCTCGGGTTGGTTCTTACATTTTGCAGAATGACGAATCAGTTTCTTAATGCAATTGTTAGAGAAATAGGGCCCATTTTGGCTTATTTTCTAAAAATATTTCCCCAAATTAATCAAAACTTAGGACATGTAAAATTTATTTGAATAAATAAACCGCAAAAAACTTCAAAAATGATATGGCATAACACTTACCACCGGACGTGGAGCCTAAAAGAAAATTTTTATGTTTTAACAGAAAAATTATGGTTTATTATTTTTCCCTTTCGGCATTTCTCCCTTTTTGGCATTTCCCTTTTTGGCATTTTCCTCCATTTGGCATATTCTCCCTTTTTGGCATTTTCCTCCATTGAGTCAATACATCCCCTAATGATGGAATTTTTTTTTCATTTCTCGTGTCTACCAGGGATGGGAATCGTGATCGCGCGATCGTGATCGCAATTATCGCCTTTTTTGGGCAGATCGCCCTTCAAATTTGAGATCGCCGATCGCTTTTTTTTCGACGCGATTCCCATCCCGGTGTCTACCCTTCTTCACTCTCTTGACACAACGTCTTCGCTAAATTCAACAGCGTTACACGCAAACAAACAGACAGACACTCTCAAACATAATATTTTATTCTTATTTTATTCTTTTGCTCGAAGCCGAATCATCCCTTTTAAATTTCGAATAATACAAATTTGAACTTTACCTGATTCCAACAACGGAGCGTGTAGTTTTCTGGGCAGCATTCCGTGCCAGAAAAGCCTTCGTTCCAAACGCAGTAGGAATGGCACGCAAATTGATTGATGCATTCCACTGGCGTACTGTTCTTTTTCCCGCACGGCAAACGATTCTTGCACTCGGCAGATTCCGAATGGTCGCGCATTACCTTAAAAACAGAGCATAACAAAAACAAAAAGCCAATAAGTGCAACTTAACCTTTGGAATCTGTTTAAGCGCCGGGTCCTAAAAACAAACAAAATATTGTCAGATCATTTTTTAAATATATTTTGGAATAGCACAAAACACCAGTTTATTTAAATACGACGACGAAAAGGTCACCCGGACAAAATCTCACCGGACAAAGGTCAACCTGGACAGAGGGTCACCCAATGGCAAATCTAACAAAAGGTCCCCTATGTGTAAATTAGTTAATTCGACAGTGGGAAATTTGGGCAGTGGATAATTTCGACAGTGAGTAGTTTCGACAAAAGTAACTTCGACAGTAATCATAAATTTTATAAATAAAATCAAAATTGGTTGATTTTAATGTATGTATACTAAATTTAAAAGAATTCAACATGCGTGTTTCGGAATTTAATACTAAACTCGTTCATAACCCAGACCGAACCTAGTAAGAGACAAATTGGTGTTCCCAATTATTTGATTTAAAATGACCCTTTCTTGTAAAGCATTCGGAATCGCAAATTCGGGTTTCGTCGAGGGATTGGTATGAAAGCAAAATTTGCCCACGAGTTTCGAGACGAGATCTCGTCTGGTTCCGGGCTCTACTATAAGTTTACCCGCAAAAATCTTTATAGATTCGTGCTCATTTGTCAGCTCGATGCGAAAAATCGATTGGTATATGATTTGGCGCATTTCGAGTGCTTTATCTAACTCGATAAAAATCTTTTGGGACGCGTAAACATTCTTAGAACGCGTAAAGTCAACTAGAACCTTTATTTTTCTAGCAATAAAAACCGTATGTGAACCAGGGATGTGCTCTGTTCTGTTTTCTGGACATTTTGGGCACCAGAATTCTGTTTTCTGGTTTTTAAAAAAAGGTGACCAGAATTCTGTTTTCTGATTTTTTTTTGAGAAAAACCAGAAAAAATCATAAATTTATACAAAACGAGGTAGTATCTGTCCTTATTTATTAGATTTGTCCTTATTTCAGGCCTTCCTTATTTTCGAATTTTGATTTCAGCCTCTCCACCAATGAAAAATTGGGCAAAATTCTGCAGTTTTTGGACTAATTTTGTTAGCACCGTTCCCATGGCTCAAAAGCTAAAAAAACTACGTACTTTTAAAATTTTGATTGCAAATCTCTTAACACATCGACTCAAAAATTCAAAATTTTTCTCGGCGGCGCGGGCACCGCCGAACTCACCCAAGCGGAAGTGAAGCAGTTTTCTGTTGTGACTGAGTCGTAGCCCACTTGGCCAAGTGGGCTACGACTCAGTCACAACAAAAAGGATCATTCCTTTGTGACTGAGAGCTCCAGGCCAGAGTCAAAAACGACAGAGACAAGCCTACAACATCAGCGTCTTCGCCGTCCATCGACTACGAATCACAACTGTTCACTTCAGAAGACGAAACCGCACTTGGAGAGTGGATCAAGGAATTGAGATAGAGGAATTGCGCGTTTTTCGCAACATGATTGTGACGGAGCCCAGAAAATGAGTGTGCACCAGTGTTTTGGTGTTCCAACAATTTTGGATCTGTTCCTGTTCTGTTCTCAAATTTTAGAAGAGCCTATCCGTTCTGTCCCTGTTCTGTTCCAACCTCAAGAACAGAACAGGAACAGAACAAAGTAAACTCAAAATTTTTCCGAGTGAAATTCAGTCTGAAATTTTAATTGATGATGCATTGGACAAAGTGTAATCACTTCCTAGCGATGCTCGACACCTAAATTTACCGAGACTTGACCCCGAGACTCGAGATTGACCCAAAAAACACGAGACTTTTAGAGATGTGCAACCATTTTTGAAGCTTTACGGGTTGAAGATTTTGAGTTTTTTAAATAAATGGTTAGAAAACAAAAATCCCCCCCCCTCTTACGAATTTCTCAATTTAAAGAAAAAAATAATAATATCTATGCCTTCAAAAAATAAAATCTAAAATATTTTTAAAATTACCATCAAAGTTATAAAAAGAAAGAAAAAAAAATCATTTACACATGCGGAGGTTCGAAGTTCGAGCCCACAGCCCCATTAAGTTCAATTCTTCAATTTTTACCCTGTTCTAGCTTGGCCTGTTCTGTTCCTGTTCCAAGGATTTTGAATCTGTTCCTGTTCCTGTGCTGTTCTGAAATCTTAGAACAGAAGAGAACATACAGAACAGGCCAAGCTGGAATAGTGTTCGGCAAATGACATTTTCCGGTAACGGTAACGGTAAAACCGGTAATTACCGTTACCGGTTTTTTACCGTTCGTGGCCCAAAACGACCGGTAACGGTAAATCGGTAAATTTACCGGTTTTTACCGACCAAAAAATGCCGGTAAATCTCGGTAAAACGGTAAATTTTTGAAAACTGAAATTAAAGTCCTATTTTCCTTAAACAAACTCACAACAAATCTTTCCCGATAACTTGCACAAATTTGTCCATGCAAGCAGTTCTCGATTTTTCTTCTGCACATTCCAATGACAATTTTAGGGGTGCATTTTTTTTTGTTTTTCTTAATCAATTTTTTTCAAAAAGAAGTTGGATTTTTGGCGGTGTTTTTTTGGGTATTATTGCATTTTTCTTACAGAAGTTTACCAAAAGAATATTTTCACCACACCGTTTGGAAATTTTTAACATTTTTTGTTAAGAAATTGCGCAAACATTTTAAAAAATTTTGCCGATTTTTAGATTTTCAAAAATGCAAATTTTCTGAGAATTCCACTTTACTGTGAGGGGGGGTCAGTGGTGCCGATAGGCGCCGCCGAGAAAATTTTTGGAATTTTGACTCCCAATTTGTAATGAAAATTGGTCCAATTTGCTTCGAAATTTTCTCATTTTGAATATTGACAAAATATTAAGAAAATCTTCACAAAATTCGAAAAATAAGGACGGAGGCCTAAAAAGGACAAATCTTTTTTGTGGTCTACCCCGAGACAGTGTCCTAGCCCTATCTGCCATAGATTTTGTGTGGGGGGGGGGGATTTTAGAATAAGATTTTTGTTTAGAAAATGGGCAAAATATTTCGATTTTGGACTATATTTCAGTCTGACTTAACCCAAAATTTCTTTGAGTTGATGCCAAAATTAGTTTTATACCGGAAACCGGTAATTTACCGCGGTAAATGAGTTGGACCGGTAACGGTAAATCGGTAAATTTAGCGATTTTTACCGTTACCGGTTTAACGCCACAATTTTTCAATGCGAAGGTCAAAAAACCTCAGGAGTCTCGAAATCTCGTCACCAAAAATTTGGCGTCACCGATTCCCGACATGGCCAACCCCACCTCCCTGGCACCCGACTTTCCCGCCCCCGACGGGTCGGTAGTTTTAATCAGATTTTAATTTAATACTTTTTAAAATTTCCATATTTTTTAATAATTATGGAATTTTAAGTCTTTTGACCGTGAAGAAGACGGTGGAGCAGCAAAGGCACGTGCCTCCGTCGCAGCACATGCCCGCGATTCGCTTGTCCACTCGGGCAAAAGCGTCAAAGCCGCACAGGCAAATTGCCGCCGAACTTTGGCACTCGTCCTTTTTGTCCATCGCCCCAATCAAGTCCACCTGAACACTTACAAATTAGTAAACCCGACCGTAATTGAATATTTTATACCATTTGTTTCTCAGTCCAAGCAACGGTAGTCGACTGTAATTAAATAACTTATTGATTTAATTTATAATACAAAAAGAATTTCAAAATCTTAACATTATTAATTTTCTAATTTATTGTAAAGCCAGGCGGGCCGGGATTCCCAAAGTGCGAGGGTTCCCGGTCCCGTTCCAGCAATTTTTTACAAAATTTATTGTGCCAAAAAAGAATTTTTAAATAAGTTTCATTGTAATATTTACAAATTCTCAAAAAGCCCACCGACTGACAGCACTTAAATTCGTAGCCAACGTCACAGCATCGGTCCGCCTTCCATCCCTCC
>MEIZ01000108.1:199180-209986 GCA_001723225.1 Globodera ellingtonae | reverse complement strand
CGACGGCGAACATTGCCATTTTGCCTGCACATCCTAAAAGTATTCCAACCGACGAACAAAAATGTGAAAGTAATTTTCTTAAGCGATTTTTGAAAAAACTTTTTTAGATGCGTTTTAATAACTGTGGTTCATATCGCTTTATTTTTATTTATTCTTGAAAATATTCAGAAAATCCATTTTATTACAAAATGTGAAAGTAATTTTCTTAAGCGATTTTTGACAAAACTTTTTTAGATGCGTTTTAATAACTGTGGTTCATATCGTTCTATTTTTATTTATTCTTGAAAATATTCAGAAAATCCCATTTATGCTGAAGGATTTTAAGTTGGACTGTTTGGGACAACTTTGCTGTTGATCACTTTGATCAGAGCAAACCCCTGGTCTGCAAAAAAGTGGAAGTTTTGTTGGGTCGGAATTTCGAAAATCATTTTTTGTCCCTAACTTTTTTTGTTTTCCCCGCAACGCTTAGCTATTTTCTCCATTATTCACAGCGGCTCAATTTTGGGGCTCTAGTTCGGAAAAGATTTAAATTTTGGCTTAGTGGTATGTTAGCTTTTCAACAAAAAAAGTTTTGGGGTTCGAATCCCTTCCACGCAATTACTATTTTTGCTGAATTGATTCATCAGTTCACCAAAAAGATAATGCAATAGTTCTATGGGTTGCATACTACTGCAGGATGCACCCCCAGTGTTACACGTTCTCTCTCGTTACTCTAGTGTGTCTAACGTCCCTCTCACTTTTGCACATTATTTTGTCGATTTAGCTTTTATGGGTATAACCTTTTTGAGAGCTGTCCAATCACTTAGCTTTTGCTTACAAATAGCTTCTACAGACCAAGAACTTTCGAAGTGGTCGCTTTTCCTCTCCTTTCTCAATCCCAATTTTAAAATTCGTGCTCATTTTTTTAAAAAAATTTAATTTTTCACTTATTTGCTGAAAAAGTGGTATCTAGAGGATGATTTGAATAATGGGATAGATTCCTTGCTATTGGCTATTATGTTACCAAGCTCTGTGCAAAAAATTAGGCAAATCGGTGTGTTTAATCAAAAATTCTTGTGTTCGAAGTGCGGGATGGTCAAATTAATTATTAAAAAAGGTGAGAGATAACGCCAAACGAGAGAAAGTTAGAGAAAGAAAGGAAATTTGTTTAATTCTCTCGCACTCTCTATTTATTGGCACACATCTCGTTTTTTGAGCCGCTGTGTATTGTAGAGCTTTTCAAACTGCGTCGAATGGTGTTTAGTTGGTTTGTTGAAATTTTCAAGCTAGGCCCCCTAGATGGTTTTTCGGTTTTTTGTCATTAACTTTRTTGGAGGTGGATTCAAAAAAAAAATACTTTCAACACCCAACTTTACAAGAGCTATCGATTGTTCTTAAATTTTTGTGCTTTAAAATTTATATTAAAGGGAATTCAGATTGCAAAGATGGGGAAGTCTCAGAACAAACAGCAACAGAACACCGACGCGTTGGCTGAAGCACAAAAGAGAAATGGTAGAGGAATTTCTGTTTACAAGCTTTCTTATGGTCTTGCCTTTTTTTTGAAAAATATATTTAAATTCAGCTAACAAAGATTTTTTCCAATTTTTTTATTTGTTTGAGACGAGGCCAAATTCGCTTCGAAACGAATTTTTTCGTTAAGACGATTTTCATGAAAAAACACGAAAAAGCACCCCTAAAAATCGAGATTTTTGGAGGTGCCAAAGGAGCCGCCGGGGGTAGCCACCTCTTGTTGTTTTCTTCGATATGTCTGAAAAGAGCGATTTGCCAAATTGGGTGGCTCATAATTAGGGCGGCGATTTATATGGATAAAAAATCTCGAAATATGGCCATAAAATATGGATGAAAAATCGCAAAATATGGACAAAAATTGCAAAATATGGACGAAATATGGACAAAATATGGAGAAAATTTTTTTCAAATATGGGCAAAATTTCCTAATTGAAGTAATAAAAAAATAAAAATTTTTATATGCAAATTAAAGGCATTTCAGAGAAAATTTTTGAAAATAAGCAAAATTTTAAAAATTTTCACTTTTTGGTGGCTGAATTTTTAGTCGCGAAAAAGTCAATTTTTAGGGTGCATTTTTGAAAATTTTGGAAAAATCGATTCTCAGGGGCATATTTTTTGAAAATTTTGAAAAAATCGATTCTCAGGGGTATATTTTTTGAAATTTTTGAAAAAATCAATCCTTAGGGGGGTATTTTTCGTTTTTATTGCATTTTTGTTAAACAATTTTTTTGAAAAATAGCGAAATATGGAAAAAATATGGAAAATATGGATTATAAAATGGGCTCTAGAAGCTCCAACCAAAGCTAAAAATACTATTTATGGCATTTAGAAGCCGTTTCAAGTGCGCAAAAAAAATATGGATTTCCATATAAATGCCGCCCTACTCATAATTAACCTGAAAATGGAAATATAAAATCAAAAGGTCCCCGAATCGTTTAGGAAAACTGCCCACTCCACCAGGTTATATTTTTAAAAATNACTCATAATTAACCTGAAAATGGAAATATAAAATCAAAAGGTCCCCGAATCGTTTAGGAAAACTGCCCACTCCACCAGGTTATATTTTTAAAAATAAAACAAAATACAAAATTACAAATTGAAAACGGCGTCTGGCCGACCCCCCTTAGTCGATTGATACCAATTTTGTTAGATTAGTCCACAAGAAAACTAATATCGAAGGCAAAGGCGCCCGTTTAGGCCAAGTTTAATGGTTCAAAACCCGGTTTAAATGCTTTTCCCAATAAATTTTTTGATTGTTTTTCCTATAAAAGAAGTTTTGGATCATTTCGAGTCTGGGGGCCATATATGACACAATTTTATCTTCAAAAAAATAAGAAAGATTTCAAAATTTGAACGACAACAAAGCGCCAATTCTTAGCATAAAATTGAATAAAAAACGCTTGAATCGCCTAAGAAATGTTTCCTCATGGGCGCCCTTCGACAACAAAAAGCGCGCAACGTTTGTCTTCCCTTCGCGAGAAGCGGCAATTAACCCGGTGACACCAAATTTATTCGTTGTTTCGATGTCCTGGCCCTTCTCCACAAATAATTCGACTGCAATTAAATAAAATTTAAGAAAATTGGAGAATGCCAACGGACGGGGAGTGAGTGAAGTTTTAAATTGTTTTGTACATATTTTGTTTTGTCAAAACGAATTGCGCCCACCGATGCCCAAATGGCCTTTCTCGCACGCTTTGATCCACGGCGACATGCCGTCATTCCTCTCCTGATTGCCATCAGCGCCTTTGGCGACTAACTCTCTGCACACGTCCAAATGGCCTGCAGTTGCTGCGAGGAGAAGCGACGAAAGACCTAAAATTGAATTTTAAAAGTTAAGAATTAAATAAAAATACATAATTTAGAATAGTGTAACCGGCAAAAAATCATTTAAAGTTTAAACGCCATTTTATATTTAAATTTTCTCACCGGTGACAGCGGAGCGATCAACGCGCACGCCCTTTGACAGCAAAAAGCGCACAACGCCCGCATTCCCTTTGAGAGATGCGAATATCAACTCGCTGGCACCATCGCTAGCCGTTTCTTCGATGTCCAGGCCATTCTCCACGAATAATTCGACTGCAATAGAATTTTTTAAGAAAAATTGGAGGATACCGACACGGGGAGTGTAAATTGCAGGCGTGCTCACGGATACGGATTTTCGTATCCGTATCCGTCCGTCCTCAAAAGCCCATTTCCGTTATCCGTCCGTATCCGTCCGTCCTCAAAATCTCATATCCGTTATCCGTCCGTATCCGTGACGTTCCAAAATTCCATATCCGGATATCCGTCCGCGGATGTCCGCGGATATCCGCATTATTTAAAAATCACTAAAGTTTTCTCCAAATTTCGAAAAAATGATTTTTCAAAGCGAATTTTTTCCGATCGCGTTATCGACTGATTAAAATTAAATCGAAATTGATATGTATTGAGCTTAACAAGAAAATTTTAAAGGAAAAGATTGAACTTTTGATTGGTTGTTAATCAATTTTTTCCAAAAAAAATTTTTCGATAAGAATTTTTAAAATTTTTGTGAAAAATTTCAAAATTTTTTTTTAAAATTCTGCTTTTCTGCTGGAGGGGGGGGGGGAGGGTTGGGAGGTCGGCGGTGCCGATAGGCGCCGCCGAGAGAAAAAATTGGATATTTAAAGACTTATGCTAAGAAAAATCGTCCAATTTTTAGGTAATTGAGTTCTAAAATGAACTAATTTTATGTAAATGCTTAAAATTTATTTTTTGTATGATTTTTTTTTCAAAAAGTTGTAAGAATACTAAAAAGAAAGAGTTAAAGTATAAAATAAAAATGATATCGCGAAAGGGTATAGAACCCTCGACCCAAAGTAGCATCACCCTATAAGTTTAACCACTAGGCCATGTTCAAACTTGTAAATATCCTTGAAAAACAATTTAAGAAATCGTTTTAATAAATTTTACTTCAGCAGTAAAAAAACAACGGATGCGACGGATATCCGCGGATATTAGGGTCATATCCGTCATCCGTCCGTATCCGTGACGTTCCAAAAAACCATATCCGTTATCCGTCCGTATCCGGATATATCCGAAAAACCATATCCGTTATCCGTCCATATCCGGATATATCCGCGGATATCCGGATATCCGTGAGCACGCCTGGTAAATTGATTAATATTTTTGGAATTTCTATCTTATACGGGATTGCATTTTCAAAAGTACTCATTGCTCCCAAAAAAAGTCCGATCTTTAGGGGGTGTTCGTTCACCCCCGATCCCCGACCCAAAAAAAGGTCGGGTCGGGAAGGCCGGGGTTGACCACGTCGGGGATCCCATTTTGGGGCTCGGGGTTGAGGCTGAACCCTACTTTGACGCAAGATTCCAGAAATTCTTCTTTTTTGATAATCAAAAAAAATCCCCCGCCCCCCACCGATGTCCAAATGGCCTTTATCGCGCGCTGCCAACCACGGCAAGAAGAAGACGTCATCCGCCTCCCAGTTGCCATTAGCGCCTTTGGCGATTAACTCTCTGCAAACATCCAAATGGCCTTCACTTGCCGCGAAAAAAAGTGCCGAAAACCCTCAAAAATTAATAATTTAAAAAAGAATGCCGCCGGCAAATAATCCTTTAAACGGCATTTTCTGTTTAAATTCCCTCACCTCCGTTCGATGTCCGGTCAATGCGCGCGCCCTTCGACAACAAAAAGCGCACAACGCCCGCATTCCCTCCGCAAGATGCGGCTATTAACCCGGTGTAACCGTCGCTATCCATCGCTTCGATGTCCTGACCGTTCTCCACCAATAATTTGACTGCAATTTAAAATTTAAGAGCCAATTTTTCTTAAAATTCGCTGTCGCGACTAAGACAATGTTTTTCGTGGATAAGAGATTGAAAGATCGTGGGAAAGTCGTCGGAAAGCATTCATTTGGGAAAAGGCAGTAATTGCCGAAAGGGAAATCGATGGAAACGATTGGGACATAATTTTATGGCAACATATTACCGGTTGATTGCATAGATGGCCAAGGGGGGGGGGTCGGCTTGAGCGCTGCGAGGTGCGATGTTAGGGGCGGTAGGGGTGGGGTTGCCGAGATTTCGCGTGCGATGTTGTACGCCAGAGCGCCGGCGCTCAAATGGCAAGCCAACTGAGCGCCACCGTTTTTTTTCGCGCGCGATTTTTTCAACTACTTTTTAGGCGAGGGGCGGGTGGGTCGGCGGTGCCGATAGGCGCCGCCAAGAAAATTTTGGAATTTGTTAAGAAAATTGGTCCAAGAATTACATTTGCGATGTTATTTCTCGCGTTTCTTTTCCTACGCTAAGAAAAAATTTTTTTTTTCAAAATTTTGGAATTTTGGTGCGAAGTTGCTTAGTGGGGAGTGCCCAAGTGCGGCGATGGGGGGGGGGGGGGTCTGACCCCCCTCCCCCTTGGCCATCAAATGGGGGAAAATAATGGACTTTGGGGAAGGGATGGAGAGAAGGTGAAGGGCGTCAGAGATGGATTTCGCGATCCGCGAAATTCGCTTTAATTGATTTTGTGCAGAACTTACCGGTGTCCAAATTCACTCGCGTGCACGCTTTAAACCACGACTCCTGGTCCTTCAATTCCTCCGTGGACTGCTTCACGTCTTTCAATTCTTCCTTCAACTATATTCGGGAAAATAGAAAAATGACTCAAAATCCGACTAATAAAAATGTTTCATCCCTAAAAATCGAAATCTTTTTATTTTGTTTTTTTTATAAATTTTTCAATTTGCGGCGGCTAATTCATTTGATGTTTTTTGAGGAGGGTTATAAAATTAAGGTTCATTGGGGCTCTTATGCAGTTTAGGCCCCATTTTTTGTTAAATCAACTTTTTTCAAAGTCAATAAAAGGGTTTTTCTGGGGGTATTCGAGGTCGAGGAATCCAAATATGAGCTCCATTTAAAACCAGGGAATTACTTTGCCTGGTCTTCCTGGAAACCTTAACCCTTTACTTTACACAGTCGAATGGTATATAATTCATTCAGTTTGGCGCCATTCCCTGATAAGATAGAAATACCAAATTTTTGACTCAATTTGTTAAGGAATTTCAACCAAAATTCAAAAAATACGGCAACTTTTTGTAAGCTTTTTAGAAAAGTGGCTAAGAAAATTAGTCCAATAATTATCAATTTTACAAATAAAAATTAAACATTAATTATTTTTTAAATGAATGTTTTTACTAAACGTTGAAAAAAAAAAGTCTGATTCGAAAAAGTGTCCACCTATTAATCCTATTTACACTATAAAGCTTTGAGTTTGGTGAACGATTAAAAAATAATGTGTAAAGTTGAGACTTTGACAGAGAAAGAGAGAAGATTGACAAATGGCGCTGCGCCGGCGGCGATCGTTTCAGTGCCCACACTTCAGAGACGCACACTTCAGTGCCGGGACACTTCAGTGCCAGCAATTCAAAGCCTATAACTTTTTTTAAACTCGATCAAATCAAACAATTAAGATGCCATTTGAAGGCTCTAAATAAGAAGTATCTTATAAAAAAAAGCCAAGGCGGTTCAATTCGTTTTTAAGAAGTTCAACGTGAAAAACACCCAAAATCGGGGCTTTTTATCAACTTTTTTACGAATTTTTTAATTGATTAGCGTTGCCTCAACAATAGCTTTTAAAAGCTTAGAGCTTTCCAGTGACATCTTAATTGTTTGATTTGGTTGAGTTTAAAAAAAGTTATACATTAGCACTTTCCTTTTTCTGTGTTTGAATCTTAATAGTTATGCAAACGCCACAACAGGTAAAAATTTCAGCTCGGCAAATTCAATATAAGTGGACAAAAGGTCAAAAAATAGGGGGCCTTATACTTTTGTTACACACTTTACTAGGGAAGGTATTCAGGTGACCGTGGGACTTCGGGATGATTTTGGTATCAAAAAATAGCTAATTTTCAGGAAAAATTTTTAAGACATTTTTTAGCTGCTAAATAAGCCCCGGAGGGGAGATATGAGGCTTTAAAGTTTATGAGCTGTCACAACATTTTGATTTGATGTGAAGCATTCATCGGCTCCGGTGACGCAGTGCCTCTGCGCTCCGTTCACTTTTTGCCCTGCAGGGGTTCAAATGACGTGTACCGCGCTGCGCTGCCTGCTGCGGCGCGCGCGTCGTACGCCACTCGCTCTGCTGATTTGCTGCGGATGCGAGCGCTGTCCAATTGGCGTGAGAGGGAGTGCAGAGAAAGAGAAGAAAGTGAAAAGATGGAAGCTAGGACAATCCGTCAGAGGACAATCTGTCAAAGGAAATCCGTTAAAAAATTTTCTTTTTAAAAAACGATTTAAATCTGTGCCTACATTTTGGCGTGGATTAAAAAACATCCTATATAACAAGATAATAACATTAATATTAAATTTCGGGCGTAGCCTCTACCGCCGACTACGGTTTGAATTTCAGTAAAATATTTATTTATTATTTTTTTTAGTTGGCACCTTTTGAATTCCAACTCGAGGGGCATTGCAAAAACTTTAATGAATCTAAGGACGACTCCGATTCGCACAATCACACTGCTGACGATGGCCATTGGGGCAGTTGCATGGAATTTGAGGGGTGGACAGGCGACGCTTGCTGCGGGGAGGGCTACACTTTTAAATGTTGCGAGAAGGTGGGGGGGTTTATCATTTATATAACATATCGTGCTCGGGATTCTTGATTTGGGCCCGGTCGTTACGGCGTCGATCGTTTGTATGTTGAATCTTTGATCAAGAGTAGTCGATTCGTCTTTTCTAAGAAAATTTTTAGCTTATAATGTGTAAATTGCATTTTCGTGCCTAAATGTCTCGCTGAGTCATAACTTCTTTGTTTAAAAGTCGAACTTGCCTGCGCCGAAACGATCGGTGCCGTAATTTTTTCCAGCAGAGGTTTGTATAATTTGATAATTTTGATGCTACTTTAAAATTTAATTTATAAATAAGAGAATTTGTTTTTTAGCATCCGGCAATGATTACGGTTTGAACTTTCTATAGTTTTTTATTATTATTTTGAGTGCGAAGCAGGGGTGCTCGTAATTACGAGTTGCGAATTACTTACTTTTACGGCGGTTTGGCTGTTACGAATTACGGATTACTTTTTACAAATTTTTTTTGACAGTTACGAGCACCCCTGGTGCGAAGAGAAAAGTGCAGACTGCCCTTGCGTGTGGGGCAATTGTATTCGAAAGGAGGGATGGAAGGCGGACCGATGCTGTGACGTTGGCTACGAGTTTAAATGTTGCCAATCGGTGGGCTGAGAAATTTCTATGGCACAATAAATTAATAATATTACGGAACTTATTTTTAATAATCGGGAGTAAGGCTGTCGGTTAACCGAACCAAAACCGATAAAATTCTGGTCTCGGTTCGTTTGAAGCCGACAGCCTTAATCGGGAGTACCGTGTTTACTCTTTTAATTACCCCCTCTCGAGAAAGGTTTTTCGCGGCTTATTTGTTCAAACAATTTATTAATTGTCTAAAATAGTTGCGAACAGTCTCATTTCATTAAATTTTGATTAATTTTTTTAAAAATGTTTTGGAAAATAAGCCAAAATGGGCCACAATTCTCTAACAATTCCCAGTAAGAAACTGATTCGTCATTCTGCAAAATGCAGGAACAAATCGGAGATTCATGTCTCAAAGGGCAGGCAACTTTCTTTCAATAACATCGAATCCTATTGCGCTTTGACTGCTTATTGGGTAAAAGAATTATTATACAGAATTATTAATAATTAAATATTTAAATTTAGGTGCCATCGGTTTTTGAAGCCGCTTTGGTAAGATTTGTTGTATTTATTTTGGAGTGAGTGACTCCAAAGGCATGAAATTCAAAATTGAACTGATTTTTTGACGGGTCTGACACCGTGATTTTTCCGTATTCTAATGAGAGGCCTTACCTCGTTCATTGGCCGATAGAGTCCGTCGCTGGACTCTAAATTTCGAATAGCGCAAATTGGCTTTCACACTCATAAAGATGCAAGACAGCAAAGTCCTCAAGCAGTACAATGCAAAAATCCGGGAAAAAGTCGGGTAGGGTATCCACGAAGAAGCCTCAACCGTAATCCGTGGGGCTGGGGTACAGTGCGTGCCTCACCACCGTGTACCGTAGCCCAGTAATGCTTCCCAACCTGGCCGGGCTGCTGCCCTGTTAGACTTCTTGGTCACCTTTCTGAGTCGCGCAAAACTGTCCCAGACTAGGGTTTGGACGGGCGCCCGGGCGGGCGCCCAATTAGCGCCCGCCCGGGCGAAAATTTTGAAAAAATTCCGCCCGGAATTCCCGCCCGGCCCTTTTTGGGCTGCCCGGAAAAAAGCCCGCCCGACCCCAACCCGATTATCCGAACCCTATCCCAGACCCTTGAACATGTAAATGTGAGCCCAAGGACCAAGGAGTCTGCAAGTTCCAGTGGCTACAAGATCCAAACAACTTCACGGCGTCAATATGTTCGCAACCGATTTTGCCAAGTTACCTTCAGCAGCATTTGCAGCTCAGCTCCTATCTTAAACATATGCACAATTTTATAAAATTGATAACCTTTTTTTTCTGTTTTTGTTTTATGATAATTCCAAATATTCGCTTTTTGCTTTCGCTTGTCCCACCAATGCAAACCATCCATTTTTTTTGTTGGTGTCAGATGGGAATGAATGAATGGCTGCTGGTGCGAAGAGCAGCACATATTCATCATCATTTGCTTTTATTTTTGTGTTGGAAAAGCAAAAGGTAAATTTAGAACAAAATCGCTCATAAAATTCCGACTAAAAATGTATGCGCTCCTTCTGCTTCTTAGCGTTATGTTGCACGCCGCGTCGACTGTGAATGGTGAAAATGCAAACTTTTTGAAAAGATTAGAAAATTGGTCCAAAAAATCCATTTTCAAAGTTATTCAATCATTTTTATCTAAAACCCTCTTCCTTTATTACGAAACCGCTATCAGATTGTCAAATTTTTAATTTTCAGGAAAATCTTATTTAGACCTTAACGGGAAATCGTATCATTTGCCACGCTGAGTCAGTCCTGTGACCATTTATTTGCTCAAAAATCACAAATTGTTCTAATTCAGCGTTCGAATGTTTTGATGGCGAGGCCGTGGCCATAGTTGGTTCTAAATTTGCCTTGAAGAAATGTTCGAAAAGCGTCGGTTGCATCAAAACAACCTGCGATGGTGAGAAGACTGAAAGAATAAGTCCATAGGCGCCCCTTTGGGATGCGGAGTATAAAATATATGTTTAGATTGAAGCCAAAATTTGTATAAAATAAAACGCCAAATGGATTAAAACTAGGGTTGCTTCCCAACCCCGACATTTTTGGGCCTCGCCCCCGAAAAACACGACCCCCCGGGTTTCCTGC
>MEIZ01000108.1:170305-183357 GCA_001723225.1 Globodera ellingtonae | reverse complement strand
CCTATACCCGTTGCAATTTCCCACACTTCAACGGGCTCTGACCAAATCACGCGATGATGGTAGGAGTGTGCAGGGCCGTAACCAGAAAAAATTTTGGGGGGGGAAGCCAAAAAAGTCGATTGCATTTTTCTTAAAGAGTTCCAGATGGAAATTTTCTCGAAAAATCAATTTTAGGGGTCAAATTCGGCGGTTCCGATAGGCGCCGCCGAGAAAATTTTGAAATTTGACTCGATTTGTTAAGAGTGTAATGTATCAAAATGGACCAATGGAAGAATTTGATGGATGACCGAGGATTCCACCCCTTTTCCCCACAGATTGTACCCGCCCAGGCTTGGCCCAACAACTTATAAAAGCCGAAGAGAGAGATACAAAACGTCCACTCCCGAGGGGCCATCTCGGGTGAGGATTTGGCGAGTGAATGGGCCGGGCCTGCGGCGGTTTGATACGTTCCCCATGTCACTCTTTACCTTATGCCATTCATTTCTTGGTGGCCGGAAAATGCGTCAGTGATTATTAAAAGTCGAGAAAAAAGTGTTTTTTATCGGATTTAGGGGCGTAGACTACAATTCTAACATCTATTTCTGACGATTTTGAACCTCGAACCAAATTCGAACAATTTCAAAAATTTCAAATTTTACAAAAATCCATTTTGGTCTCAAAAACATTCAAAAGTATGAATTCGATTATTACTTTCGTTGTAAAGTCTCTTGAATCGCACCCAAGCCAAACTTCCCGAATCTCCTGACGTCTTAGGCTAAGCCTAAGCTAGGCTTAAGCTAATGCTTAGGCTTAGCTTCAGTACTGGATAGAATCGGCAATCGTGGTTGGCTTCGGACGGGTTAGCCGTCAAACTTAATTTTTGGAAAACTGAATTTTCGACCAAATGTTCGAATTCGGTCCGGGGTTCGGAATTGGTTGTAACAGTGGTCAGAATCGGATTCTTCGACCCCAAAAACCTCCAGAAACATGTTTTGCATGACATTTAATAATTTCTTGACTTCAACCTTTTGGAACCAATAGGCAGAGGAATGTGAAGAAATTTTAGTTTTACGGGCTGATATTTTGTCGCCTAATTCTCCGATATTTTCTGCGGGCACCCATACCAGGAACAGATTTAATTCTTTTAGTTCGAAAAAACGGACGATGGTAATGCAGCCTAGCTCTGTAGGGAGTCGGCTGTTCCAATAAGCATTCCGGACACGTGTGCAGTCTGCTCACATCGGTTCGTTGATCATCCGCTTTAGCCTCGTCCTCATTGCCGTTGTGTTCAGCCAACAGAATTTGAAGATTACTGCATTGTTCCTCGTTTTCGGCCGGTTTCTGCTGTGCAACATGGGCCCATATGTGGCACATGAACAGCACATTGTTCTTCAGTCGTTTGTTGCAGCTTTGGAAGGTACACTAAAACCAATTTTTTGTGGTAACATCGGAAGTATGCTTCTTTTTTAACAATAACGGAAATGTGTTGGTCAATAAGGAGCTTAAGATCTCGCCGGGATTTACGGGATCCCAGCTCCGTATCGGTTTTTTATGCTACAGTAATTTCAAACGGAAACGGAAGACACGGAAAGGCAATCTGCGTTGCTGGCTTTTCGTGTTTAGTACAAAAAACGGTTCTTTTTCGCTCCAGTACGGCGGTGACGATAGGCGCCGCCGAGAAAAATTTTTAAAAATTGGCCAATGTTGTTAAGAAAATTTTTCCGATTTCCGACTTTTTTGGGATTCCGATTTCCGAAAAATTTTAAGGCCTCGGAATTCCCTTTCCGAAAAATTTTAAGGCCTCGGAATTCCGAGTTTTTGAGGCCGTCGGCTCCCATCCCTGATGTACATCTCTCTTTTTCTCATCCTGAACCGTACAATTGTAATGACCGAATATATTCTCCCAGCAACAAACAAGATGGAGAAAATGGTGGAAAAGGTCCTTCCGGAGAGCAAGGGGCAAAAATGACACACGCACGCCGAGAAGTTGAAGAAAGACATCGCATAGAAGCTCGCCCAACTCCAAGACGACCTGAGGGCTAAAATCCCTACTTCTGTGGATGGATTGTGGACTGGCCCTGAAGGCATTTGGAAGAAGCCGGGCCCAAAGCACCAAATGCGGGTGGACTATTTAGTGCGACAGCTGAAGTGCGCGTGGAAAGGACAACATGCGCCGCAGAACTGTCAATGTTTTGAGTTGTCGGCGCGGCAGATGGGGCGATCGTGGAGGACGCGGTGGTAGCTTTGGACGTGGGAACGATGGCGGCGGTCGTGTGATCTATGGACATGGGCCCTTTTTGCCAACGAGCGGGCCCATCGCATTACGGACTGTCATGATCGGGCAGACGGAGTGGCATGCGGACTTTCTCGAAGGCCGAGAGGAATGCTGGATCCGCAACTCATTTCTTTTCAACTCATCATTCTATATTCGTATCCGTCCTTTAATGATTTGCTTAGCATTTCCTTTGATGTGATAAATACAGGGGTGTGCAAAAGTTAAGGCTTGGAAAAAATTTTCTACAAAAAACCATTTTGTGAGAAAGATAGCCCACAAAATTCTCTACAAACTCCAAAAGACCTCTTCTGCGACTTTTCTCCAATGAGCAGTGGCGTCATGCACAACTTTACAAGGGCACGGTGATTGAATAACTTCCAGAGACCATTTTTACTAAGGTCAAGCCCAATTTCTTAGTAAAAATTGCTTAAGCACCTGAAATTGTCCAGTGAATTCCTCCTCAATGACGCTAAACCCTGCTTGTACTCGCTTGTTGCTTGCTTCAATGTAACTATTGCAGAATCTAAAAATAATAAATTAAATTTAAAATTTCATTATTTGTTTTTCAGTTACCGCGACATCACTTCCGATGCCATTCTTTTGCCATTGACGTAACGCTCGGATGCCCCGATGTGGTTGTTGCTTGGTATATTTAATGTGCCACACTGTGATGATATGTCAATTCGCGCTCTCTTATTCGTATGCTTAAAAATTTGCTGATACATTTTCTTAAAAAGTTAATTATTTTCGAAAATTGCATTTATTAAGGTATTAGAATTTCAAAGCAATTGATAAATAAAATATTTCAGGAAAAGATTTAATAACAAGAATTAAAAATATTTAATAAATGATCGAAGGAAACACTTTAGCAAATAATTTTCCATAAATAACCAATTCAAAATAACAACAAAAAAGATAACAAATTGTAAAATAAAACAAAAAATATACCCCCGTTATTAATTAAAGCGCAACAAATTTGTGAAGAATAAATAGAAACAATTGACTTTAACTTGAACTGATTTTTAACTGAGATTGCGATAAGAAAGATTTCATGATTCGATTAAAATAGTTGTTGATAGAACAAAAGATTTTAAAATAAAAGCTCATCAATAGAAAACTAATTTTGGTTATTAGTAGGGCCCGAATTGTATGCACCAAAAATGGCCAAAATATTGCGCATATTTACGCAGCAAAAAAGGCCGATGCACCAAATATGCCGAATTGCGTCCGAAAAATGACATTTAGGGTATTAATTTGCTTAATATTTAATTTTTTGTTTTTTTAACGTCTAATTAAGTAGATTTAAAGCTTTTTCGCGTATTTTCGGGCTTAATTTTCGAAAATGACTAAGAGACTATCGTTAAAGGTGAATTATTTCTCACAAACAGCCAGAACTCTATCTTTTTGGGAGTATTTTTTTCAAATTTTGGTCAAAAATGACAAAAAAAAAAAAGCAATTATTCTTGAAATATGCAAAAAAGGCACCGCCGATATGCAAAAAAAAATAAGCATGAATCCTAAAATGCAATTTTAAACTTGACCAAAAACTCAAATTAACACGAAAAGGCTATTTTTTGGCCGTCGAAGCATATGAGCAAACAAAATAAATTCGAAATGTATATAATTCGGGTCCTAGTTTTTAGTGAAACAAGCTAATCCGAGCACGTCTTCGAACAGCTGTCGAAATTCATCATCGGATCAACAATTGTGAAGCCTTTACGAAAATTGGTGAGAATTCTCATTCACTTGCACAATAAAGTGATATGTATAGCAAATTTAGAGCAGCCGACGATGATGAGAATATCTGAATATGAGAACAATCATAAAAGGGCGCTGAATGAAGATAAACTCCGTCGAAACAGTTAATCCAAAAATGCATCACCAGTGGACATGATTTTTGATGAACGGTAAGCATTTCGTCAACGATTCTTTAAAATCTGAACAATTAAATGATAATGATTAGAACATCGAAAATTAGAAGATAATGATTAGAACATCGAAAATTAGAAGATGAATTTATCAATTAGACAATTTTGGCTCTACGAGCAGCAACGAGTGATTGCTGACGGAAAGAAAAACAAAAAATTGCTTAATAATATTATGATGTGACCTACACAATTGGCGTAGGATGATTATGGGAATTTAAAATTTTGGTGATTACTTACCGGTTCAATTATAATGAAGGACCGTTAACTCGACAAAATCGAAACGTTTTAAAAAACTAGCTTTCAAAATCGTTCTAGTGGGTCGTCGAATCCGATAGCCCCTGGTTTTGATCAATTTCGTACCCCGAATTCGATTTTTTGTTTCAAAATCGTTGAAAATGTACGATATAACGAAGGGAAAACATTAAATTCAACTAACATTGACATGAATCAAGCACATAAATATGTTGCCAGCCACAGTCAAATTCGTTGTCCGGGGTGGACAGAAACCCGTAGAAACTGGGCAAATGAAGACTTCAGATTTGTTCAATAGCCATTTGGAAGGAATTCAGAAGCAAGAAAATGATCGGAAAACGACAAATTTTGCTGACAGCCGATGGAGAAAACGCCGAATTCGCGAGAGAATAACAAAAGAATGAATGCCATCCTCGGCGGCTGGTAGAATAAAGGGAGGCCAAAAGGGACAAATTCGATGGGCAAATGAATTGATGCAACAATCCAATGGAAAGATGGCCGATATCGTTGCATTTTAACGATTTTGAGACTATTCGATTTTTGAAAATTGTTCGAATTATACGAACACAAAAACCAAAAATAGGTAAGCATGCGTATTTAGCCAAAACAAAACTGCAAAAAAAAAGAATTCTTAAAAAATCTCAGCCCTATTGATTATAAATATAAACTAGGGTTGCACGGGACCGGGACTTTTGGGAAAAACCGGGACCGGGACTTCCCGGGACCAGAAAAACCAAGACCGGGACCAAGATTTTCAACCGGGACCGGTACCGGGACTTTTCAAGAGAAAATTTTTTTTTGTAATGTTCAATGGTAAAACAAAAAATTTTTTTGTTATTCAAAAATATCTTCCTCTGTCTTTAACTTCAATTTTATCATCATATTTTTTTTGAGATTCAGCTTTACTTTTAGGGGGAGGTGGGGGTCAGCGGTGCCGATAGGCGCCGCCGAGAAAAATTTTTGAAATTTGACTCAATTTTTTTAAAGAAATTTCATCAAAATTTTAGCAAAATTATGAATCTTCCTTCGGAATTTCGGGGAAAAATTGGTTACATAAGAGAGGGAGGATGTCCGGCGGCGCCGACAGGCGCCGCCGGGGAATTTTTGAACTTTTTAGTGATATTTGTTAAGAAATTGAAGCAAAAATTCAGAAAGATGTGATGAATTTATTTCGAAAATTCTTGTATCTATTCTTTTTTTGCGCGCATTTTTAATTAAAAAATATTAGAAAGGGAAACCACTAGGCCATCGACCTACTTTGGAGACATAAGTAAAAATGGTTGAAATTGTCGCTCGATGATGCCATCATTAGGGGTGTAAATTTAGTCCCGATTGGTTCCGGTCCCGACCGGGACCTGGAAAAACCGGGAAATCCCGTCCCGGTCCCGTGCAACCCTAATATAAACTCATGAAAATTAGCATGTTCTTTTCACGAAATGACAAATATAAAAAAGTAGCAATGAAACAAATTTTTTGCTGTGATTGAATTTCTTAACTTTTTTAAAATAATCAATTTTAAGATAAAAAAAATAAATAATTAATAATAATTAGGGCCGGGATTTATAGTTGCTAATAACTCCAAATAGTTAGGTTTTTAGTTGCTTTAAAGTCCACAATAGTTTCTAAAAAGTCCCAAAATTAGGGGTTTTAGTTGACTTTTTAAACTATTATAGTTGCCAAATTGCTAAAAACGCGATGAAAAACGATCGATGTGACCTAAAAACATTCAGAGCTTTCAGAAAAAATCCGGGCCCTAACAATAATGACTTTTTTAATTAAAAAATTGTTGTAAATTTACCGTAGTTCGTGATGGTTGGCCATTATATTGGACACGCCATTCGGGGACTGGTCGTTTCAGGCCTTGGACCTAAAACACGGCATTGAATGGATAAAACAACCGCGAGAGATATTATTACTCCAACCGAAATTTTGTTTTTAAATGGAGCAGGAAATCCATTCTCGTTGTGGACAGTCGAAGTTTTGGCCTTTTGCTCGAGTTGTAAGTGAACTTTATGCTGTTGCTGGAAGAACATAATCAACTGATCCTTCACGGTCAGTGGCCGTTGTGACGGAGTTGGTGGCAGCTGATGGGGAGGTACGAGGCTTCGCTGAAAAATACATTTGCACGTCCCGTTGAGTCTGTTCTGGGACGTAGAATCCGAATCTGACCTCCATTTTGCCCCGAACCCCGGACCCGAATTTTTCAAAAAATTGATATTCTAAATTTTGCAATAAATATTGAAAAAGGTCGTCTCCGGAGTTTTCTGATGCGTAGAATCCGAATCTGATATCTAAAACGCCAAATTAATTGTTTGATTGTTGTTTTTGCAACAAAAAAAAGAAGATTTCTTTGAAAAAAATCTATTACCAAAATCAAATAATTGATGCCTAGACAAAATCAAAGATTTGACAAACTAAGGTCAGATTCGTGATCAGCACCCCTGAAACCCCCCGGTATAAATTTTTAGCTCAAATAACAAAGTATGAAGTAGGGACGCCCATTCTGCAGGATTTCCCTTATATAGATAAATAATGGCGATCTGTCACTAACAAATAAATCAAATCGGATCAAGTAAGACCATCAAAAATTGAATTTTGTTGCTCGGTGACGCCATCTTTAGGGGTGTATTTTTTAATCAAAGAAATCCAGGTTCGTGACCCGGACTTGGAGAAGGTGCTTGGACACGATTTCCCTGGACAAAGTCAGGAAAAACATGAATTTTAACCCACACTGGTAGTCATCAACTTTTTCATGTCCAGCGGGCGCTCGTTGATGATCGAGAGCGAGACACTGCCACCAGTCGGTTGCGGCATGAATTGCTGCTGCTTGGCCATTTGCATTTCATTGTTGGCTCTGTTCGGGTATATAATATGGTATTTTTAGAATACATTTAGACCGCAAAAGCTAAGTTATTGGGCAATTCTCAAAAAAGAATGGCTAAAGAAATCAAATTTTCAGCTTTATGGCCACAACTTTTTTGAGCGTTGTCCAATTGATTAGCATTTTGCTTGTTGATAGCTTTTACTAATTGCAAACTTTCAAAAATCTTTGATTTAGTTGACTTGGAAAAGTGAATTTTCGGGCGTAGAGTAGAAAAACCGTGGAATGGCTCGGGTTAAGAAACTCCTTAAAATTTACTGAACATGATTTCATCAAATTGATCTGGCATTAGAGGCATGGGGAAATTGAAGGATACTTGTACCCACCAAATCCCATAAATTATATATCAATCGACTCCATTCTAAGCCTAACGCACGAATCGGTAAAAATTTTTTTGGCGGAAACCACTTTGAAGCGAGTTATGAGCCCGAGACTGAAGTGTCTTTTCCAGAGGGGACTTAGTTGACCACTGATTAGAAAATGGGCAAAATCACTCATATACCGTATTATTCACTCTTTATTCCACACTCTCTAATAATTCCACACTCTAATAATTCCGTCCTTTCCGATGAGGTTGAAAAATAATTCCACACACTAATAATTCCGCACTTCCCACCTCTCTAATAATCCCGCACCCATTTAACATTACGATCCAAATTTATCACTTCTGTTCCACTGGTAAGAGATGTAACGGGATTGGGTAAACTAACTATGAGTGTGTTTCAAGGGTGCTCAGGAATTTCCTTCGGTGCCCCCTTTTCTAGTAAAGTCCGAAGACAATTTTCCTGACCATGAGCAAGGGGAGGGACTAAAAGTCAATCTTTAGGGGTACATTTTTTGAAAGATTTGAAAAAGGCAATCTTTAGGGGGGTGCATTTTTGGAGTTAATGCATTTTTCTTAAGGAATTTTTTCGAAAAAAAAGTTGGATTTTAGGGGTGCATTTTTGGGGTTTATTACATTTTTCTTAAAATGTTTTTCCAGAAGAAAAATTTTCTCCAAAATCAATTTAGGGGTCAAATTTTTGTGTTTTTTGGTGGAATTTGCTAAAGAAAATTGGTCCAAAAACTACAAATTTTGCAAAACAGAAGGGTCCCCCCCCTATGGTTTTTTTCAAAAAATTTTCGGACCCCAGAAGTATGGAAATTGGGTGAGAAGAAAAATTTCGTGATAGAAAGAACATAACGCCAAACAGTTTGAAAAATAATTCCACAACCTACAGTATTCACTCTTTAATTCCACATGTGGAATTATTTTTCAACCTCCTCGGAAAGGACGGAATTATTAGAGAGTGTGGAATAAAGAGTGAATAATTATGAGTGATTTTGCCCATTTTCTAACCAGTGGTCAACTAAGTCCCCTCTGGAAAAGACACTTCAGTCCCGGGCTCATAACCCGCTTCAAAGTGGTTTCCGCCAAAAAATTTTTACCGATTCGTGCGTTAGGCTTAGAATGGAGTCGATTGATATATAATTTATGGGATTTGGTGGGTACAAGTATCCTTCAATTTTACCCAGTCGTAGACAGCCATGGGACGCGTAAACCGGACTATAACCCGGTATTTCACTGTTAAATCGTTTTTTAAAGACCTTTTCAGACGGTCCCGTATCTGCTGTCTTAGCTGCGAATGCGGATACTGGCTGATGTTGATGCTGTTGCGCTGCGACAAATCATTGCCATTCTCGCCTCCATCATCATCGCTCAAAGTGATCACTTCGCAATGATTGTCGGGAAGCATAAATGTTCTTTAAATTGTTGTAAAAGGACAATTACTTTTTCAAATTGCTTATGTTAGGATTATTCTAATAGTGGCAAAAGGTGAATAATCCTAATATTTCAAATAATAAGCCGACATGGCTACCGGACTGAATCCCCCCACGATGGCTGATTCAGTCCCGTACTGAAGCTAAGATTAAGCCTAACTGAGGCCTAAGCCACCCTGGCTTGGGGTCCGTTAGGCCTAAGCTTAAGCTTAGCTTAGACCAAACTTAGGCTTAGCCTGACGTTGAGAGGATTCGGGAACTTTTGGCTGTGGGGGATTCGGACGGGGGGGGGAATTCAGACCGGAAGCGGCCGACATATCAGCCCGGGTTTAGTATTGTTCGACCCCCTCCAAAGGGGTCTACTATTTCAGGGGAGTCTAGAGTATATAGGGAAGACGGGTAAGCGCATTCAGACACACTATTTTTAATGCCCACCAAACGTAAAGAAATGCCCACAATCCTCCATCATTTTTCTTCTACTGCCTCTCTTCTTACATAGAAAGAATCTTTTCTACCCAAAAAATCGATATTCGGCGGGGTGGTGGTATACACCGCGAACAGAGAGAGAGGAGAGAGAGAGAGAGGGGCGAGCTCAGTTTTCAATTCTAATCCGAACATTTCTGAGCAGAAGACTGTGTAATGATAAGCTCGCATATTAACAGAATCCGTATAGGTAGTCTCTCTCAACCGCCGCCGCAGCCTCCGACCGGTTTTCTACGGCGATAAGTGTGCTGTCTGGTGTTCATTTTGTGTTAGAGTGTGTGTGTGTGTGTGCGCCTGTCGCCTCCGCTGAATATCGATTTTTTCAGCTGCTAAAGGAATGAAACTGTGCTTTTTCTGTGTAGGGGAAGGTAGAGAGAGGAAAGGAAAAAAGAGAGGTCGCCCGTGAAACATTTCTTTCCATTTTATGTGGATGGTGGGTGAGTGAATACAGATCGATAAAAATATTGGGAAAAAGTCAAGAAATTGCCATCCGACGTTTTTTTTGGCTTATTTTATATAGCACTCGGCTCTTTTCGACGAGAGAAATTGAATGGTATTATATTTAGGCTGCGGCAACAACTATGAGCCGTGTTATAGAGGTTTAAGTTAGCAAAAAAAGAAAAAATGTTGAATTAAATTTTATGTTTACTTGTGTACTACTCTCAACAAGATACCAATCGACAGCTCTTGATGAGACAGATCGATCTAAGAAGGGAGAAGTTGATTATACTGTATTACCTCTTTAATCCCACCGGTGGGATTATTTTTCAGCCAACTCAGAGGGGGCGGGATAATTAGAGAGGGCGGGATTATTAGAGAGGGTGGGATTATTTTTCAAATTGTTTGGCGATATGTCATTATCACAAAATTTGTCCTTCTTTTTCCACACAATTTCCATACTTCAGCTGATGAAAATTTTTTTGAGAAAAAAACCATAGGGGGACCCTTTTGTTTTGCAAAAATTTTAGTTTTTGGACCAATTTTTTTAACAAATTTGTCAAAAAATTCAAAATTTTTTCCCTGCAGCGCCTATCGGCACCACCGCCGGACCTCTTACGGCTCTGGTCTCGGGCAGAACACAAAAATTTGGCCCCTAAGATTGATGAGAAAATTTTCTTCTAGAAAAATTCTTTTAAAAACTGTAAGAATAAAACTCAAAAAGGCACCCCTAGAATCCCAAATGCAATAAAATCAAAAAATGCACCCCTAAAGATTGATTTTTTTCGGATTATGTGGAATAAGCAGGCTCGTCAGAAGATGAAAATGATTTGGAGCTTGACGGTGTTGGCGAAGATGATGAATTATTTTCCAAATTTAGAACACGCGCATAGTAGTTTTATCAATTTTCCCCGTTACATCTCATCAAATTTTACCCAGTGAAAAAAGCGATAAAATAGGATTGTTGCTCTCGGGTTAAACACAAAATTTGACCCCTAAAATTGATTTTGGAGAAATTTTTTTTGAGCGTGCTTGAATTTCGCCACATTTTTCTGTTATGTCCTTGCGCTATTCGCCACAACAACAAATGGACGATTTTGTATCGCTTTAATAAAAAAAGACACGCAAAATTCTATGATTTTACCAATAGTTTCCCAATATCAAAAAAGAAGTAACATTGCACGAGAAAAATTCCTTTTATGGGTGATAACTAGGGCTGGGATCGCTATGCATCAAAAAAGGTCAAATTGCAAAAAAGGCAAATGCCAATGATGAAAATGCCAAGAGGAAAAAGTGTAAAGGGGGAAAATGCCAAAAGGAGAAAAAGTGCAAATGAGAAAAATACCAAATGGGATAATAGCAAAATGGAAAAGCGCAAAAAGGAAAAATGCCGACCCAGTTTTACCGTGCTTCTCTAGATTCTGAAAACGGTGGGCCACGAGGTGCCCGACTTTTTTCTCGAAATTTTGCAGGAACAGATGAACGGACGTTTGTTTTGCGGTTGAGAGAAGAAAACATATAAGTGAAAATATCCCGTCAGCTAATATTAAGCAGAGTTTTAGGCACACATGTTGTTTTTTATTATGCACTTTAAATGTCGCTCGACCCCAATCGAAAAGGGGTCCTTTTCGATCGTCATTCAGCGACGATAAAAATATCGCGAATTTTTTTTATCAATATCGTATAAATTATATAAAACCCTGGATCAGATGGCTTTTTGTGCTTTTTTGGTTAAAGAGGGAGAGGGGGTGAGTTTGGGGTCGCCGGCTGTCCCGTTGCAATTTGGGGGAAAATAGATGATTTGTTGCTCGGTTTTCTTTTGAACTCCAATACAGGCGCTGCTGTCCACGTCTTCTGTTTTGAAAGAAGTAGGGTTTGTATCTGTCCTCCCACCCTTTTAGCCTTGACTCATCTGCGCGTCTAAGTATCGGCATACGGTTCCAGAATATTAATTTTATCGCTTTTTTAAAAATATTTTTTGAAATAATACAAAATATTTACATACACTGAATTGACTGTTGCACGTCTGCGTTGCTTGTGAAAATTTCATTTTTTCATTTAAACAACGTCAGTTGACACCGTATTAATAAAATAATCTCTATCAGAACTCTTGCACATTTATCGTAACGTTTTTTCAATTTTGCCAATACTTCGTTTGCGTTTTTGATGCTCAGTGAAGAAAACCAAACAACGTATTCTATAAATGACAAATATAATATACTTGATCGGAATTTCAATTTCCGACTTGTTGGATATCGGAAGCCGATTCAAAATTTTTTAAGCCTCGGAATTCCGAATTTTTTTGAGGTCGTCGGCTCTCATCCCTGATGCCCACAAATGAAAAATATGCAATTAACTAAAAAAAGTTACCTTTAGTTGTTGTTGGTTCAGTGCTCCAGTGTTTCTCTCCCGTGTTTGAGTTAACAATCCGAAAAGTTTTGCCAAAAGTATTGTTTTTTCAATTGTGTGGGTGTGTATGTACCAGTGTTTTCCTGTTCCAACAATTTTGACCTGTTCCTGTTCTGTTCTAAAATCTTAGAACAGCCTGTCTGTTCTGTTCCTGTTCTGTTKCGACCTCGAGAACAGAACAGGAACAGAACAGTATAAACTGTTCTTAGACTGTTCCAAATTAAAAATTTTCCGAGTGAAATTCAGTCTGAAATTTTAATCGATGATTCATTGGACAAAGTGGTTCAATCACTGAACAATTGAGGATTAAGATACTCGTTCACATAGACAATCAACTGATCGTTCAACAATTCATATTTTGTAAGACTCCTCTGATGCACAGTGGCAGAGCCAGCTTTAGACCAAACACGTTCAATTGGTGCAGCCGTTGCCGGAATCGCAAATATTTTAAAAGCCAGTTCCTTAACCGGTTCCAATTCCTAAAAACCCACAGCCGAAATAGTGTTTTATTAATTAATTATTTGCCTTTTTTGCTGAATTCCAATAGACAATAGGGTCTATGTTTCCCGGGCAATCGTTTAGAAATTGGGGCGGGATTATTACAGAGGGCGGGATTTAGTGACGGTGGGATATTAGAGAGGGGGCG
>MEIZ01000108.1:111346-122657 GCA_001723225.1 Globodera ellingtonae | reverse complement strand
GCCTAAGCCTAAGCCCGCGTTAGGCTGAGGCCTAAGCCTAAGCCCGCGTTAGGCCTAGGCAAGCCTAAGAGGCCTAAGCCTAAGCCCGCGTTAGGCTGAGGCCTAAACCTAAGCCCGCGTTAGGCTGAGGCCTAAGCCTAAGCCCGCGTTAGGCTGAGGCCTAAACCTAAGCCCGCGTAAGTGGATGCCTAAATTGTATGATTTTTAGATTTCATTATGCCTGTTAACTTGTTTTTGCTTTATTTTGGCTGCTATTTTCCACCTTACTGTTTAAATTTTCCCTTATCGGGCTTTTGCTTTAATTTAAATACCTAAGTCATTTTCCCCATAAATTTCAAAATTTTAAACCGGTTTAAAAACCGCTTTAAATCCTCAATTTTGATTTTCTATTGACGAATTCGTATTCAGCGCATCAAATAACATATTTTCAGACCATTTTTTAGAATAAAAATTTTTTCCAAAAAATGTTGACCAAAAGGGTCCCCACTATGGGTTTTGGCCAACTTTGAGGAGCCATAACTTTCTTCAAAGTGGTTTCCGCGCAAAAATTTTTGCAGATTCGTGCTCAGCTCGACGAGCTGAGTCGATTGGTATATATTTTAACAGTTTTTGAATTTACACCCTATAAAGTAGAAATACCAAAAGCTCTTCTTGTCAAGATGAAGTCTATTTTATTAAGCTAAAGCTTTGCGATTGGGCAAGTCTAAAAAAGTTATGGCCAAAATCAGCAAAATCGGGGATTTGAAACTTTTTTAAGTTTCTGGCCAAAACTTTTTTGAGACTTGTCCAATCGAAAAGCTTCAGCTTAATAAAGACTTCATCTTGACAAGCGCTTTTGAATGGTTTTTAGAAAGTCTGAATCCGTTGAGTTTAAAGTTAGTTATTGCCCCGGTCTGGCTTCGGTTCAGTAGCCCAATACCTTAGCATTCCCGAGCGTGCGGAGCTGGCCTATCAGATTGGCGCGGTCGAGTGGCATGTTAAGGTTGGTCATATGAGTCCTGCCGCCTGAGCGTGGCAGAACAAAACCACTAATGGTGAACATGCGCCTAATCAGTAGGGCTGCGATTTATATGGATAAAAAATCTCGAAATATGGCCATAAAATATGGATGCAAAATTGCAAAATATGGACGAAAATGGATAAAAAAAAATTTTCAAATATAGCAAAAAATGGGTCAAGATTTCCTAATTGAAGTGCTAATAAGAGCAATAAAAATTTTAATATGCATTTTAAAGGCTTTTCAGAAAATTTTTTTGAAAATAAGCAGAATTTTAAAAATTTTCAGTTTTTGGTGGCAGAATTTAGTTGCGAACGAGTCTATTTTTAGGGGTGTATTTTTCGTTTTAATTGCATTTTTGTTAAGGAATTTTTGAAATTTTGGCACTTTTGGGGTTTTTAGTCAATATTTTAAGTCAATATTTCACGTAATTTAGTCAATATAAATCCCAGCTCTACTAATAAGGCCAAAATGCGGTTTAAAAGCGGACAAAAAATTACGATGAAATCCCTAAAAAAATTCGGAATTTCCGATTTTTAAACTTTAAAATGAATTTCGAATTTGAACAATTTTGCCATTTTTACGTCAGACGTGGTTTCAAAATCGACGGGCAAAAGATAGACGCAGAGCCAAAGAAGCCGCGCAGCTGTTATTCCAACAAAATAATGTAAGAATTTATGCAAAATTTTAAAATATTTTTTATTAACGAAAACATTTTTTATAAGAAAATGATTTCGTCGAATGGAAAAGAACATTAAATGTGCATTTTAAATTCAAAAGGCTGCAACCGACGTAACTGAACAGTCCGTTGCTGCGGTGCCTTCTGCTGCTGTTGCGGCTGTTAGTGCCGCAAAAAGTGCCAACCGTTGTGCCAAGGGTTGGGTTGTCGGTTTTAGGGTTCCCATCCGCTGGTTACCAGAATAAAATTATGGGAAATTTCCAACAAAATCAATTAACCTCCCAGGCAAGGGTTGGGTTAACGGGTTTAGGGTTCCCATCCGCCGGTTACCAGAAAATTATGGGAAATTTCCAAGAAAATCAATTAACCCCCCAGGCAAGGGTTGGGTTATCGGTTTTAGGGTTCCCATCCGCCGGTTACCAGAAAATTATGGGAAATTTCCAAGAAAATCCATTAACCCCCCAGGCAAGGGCCGTCGTCGTGCAGTGACTGCTCGCGCCAAAACCACTCGACAGGCAGCCGGCGGCAAGCGCAAAAGCCGTCGTTGCACTTTGCGCACGAAAGCGGTGGCCGCCGATGCCGACAAATAAACTTTGAGAGGGTATTTAATGGAATTAATGTTTAAAACTTTTTTTGAATTTAACTCTAATTAGATGCACAGAAAATGGCTGACAATGACTAAAACTGATCAATGAAAAAACCATTTTTATTTTTAAATACCGTAACTACTATATTTCAATCATTTATTCACAATTTTAAACAACATGAATACACACATAAAAGTGGAGTAGCGTTGGACTTTCCCAATTCCCGGCCTGTCCTACCCTAAAAGTTTGGTAGATTATGGTCCAGCAAAAATTGCACAATTCATTAAGATTAAAATGAACAATGAACGCATTTGTCAGGGCTTTGGCCAGAATCGCTGCCCGAGAATTAATTGACAAATAAACAAAATGCCAGACAATGCACTAATAACATTTCGACGAATAATATTTAAATTTATTTCTGCAAATACAAAAAATGCAGCAGTTCGCTTTGTATTATATTTTTTATCCACTATAAATAAGTATTTGCAAATTATCGCCGGCACACACTTTCATCTATTCATTTTTGGAGTACATTTGGGCTGCCCAGTCTCCCCTCCAATCACTTCGGGTAGAATTTTCGGCCCGATTTCGCGCAGTCTAAAAAATAGAATTTTATTACAAATCCAAAGATATGGGTATGCAATTCTCAACCCGAACTAAACACAACGTCACATAAAATTTAAATTATTGTTGATTTTGTTTTGTTTTCTCAAATCACCGAGCAACAGCTGGCAAGGCTGGAACTGCACTGCCGTGTAAATGTTTCCGTAGCGTTCCATCTGCTTCACCAACTTTTGCGCTCCGTACAAATCCACAAATCGGAACGGACCGCCCCAAAAAGGCGGGAAGCCGAGGCCGAACACGCTGGCCACATCGCCGTCCGACTTAAAAAGATGTTTATTCATTATTGGCACAAAAAAAACCCCATGGGGGCAAATGGAACTTGGCATTATATAGTAGTAAATGGAGGGTGAAAATAAATTCCCAAAATCACTTATAAAATGATTATTATTTGTTTTCRCCACCGGCGATGTGATGATGCCCTCCTCCAYACAGATCAGTGCCTCGTTGACAAACCGTGACACCACTCGGATTTGCTGGTCTTCAACGGACGAAGCGCCCTCCGATGGGGTCAGCTGATAGCGTGCCAAAATCTCCTGGGCCTTCACGTTCGGCACCTTCTTGGACTTCTTGTTGCCCTCCGTTGAATAGGTGTAAATGCCTGGAAAGAAAAAACGATGTTAAATTTAATAAAACAAAATCCTTTTTTTTTGCAGACCTGCCCCGGACTTCTTGCCCTTGAAACCGGCCCTGGTCAGTTCGGCGAGCAGTTCGGGGGAGCCTCCTTGAACTCTGGGGCCAAGCGCTTTGCTCAAGAAAGCGGCCACATGGTCTCCGACGTCGAGTCCAACCTGGAATTTTAATTTGTAATTAGGGGAGGTGGGCATGGAGTTTAAATTTTTAACTACTACCTCATCAGCCAGGGTCGCCATGCCCACAGGGAAGCCGAATTGGGTGGTGATTTTGTCGACTTGTTGTGGCGATACGCCTTCTTGGAACAGGCGAACCACTTCGTTGAGCATCGGGGCAAGACAGCGTACCACGAAGAAGCCGGGCCCATCCTGAAAATTGCTTTTTAAACTAAAAAAGTTTTGTTTTCGGAATGAAAACTTTGAAAAAATTGATTCAAAAAATTGATCTACAAAATCGATTTAACCTCTCTCTACCTTGACAACAACYATCAATTTCTTTTGGTCCAGCCCGAGCTTTGCTGCCACGGCAAGCGCCTCCTTGGACGTCTTCTCGGAAACAATTATTTCCAACAGTTGCATTTTGTCGACCGGCGAAAACTTTAGAGGGGCAAGAAAAGGAAAATATTTTAGATTATTTGTAAATTTAATTCTTTTTTTTTGTTTAGCGAATAAAAAATTAGAAACGGACTTCAGAGTTAAAAAGCTCATTTTGACCCTCATGAACTGATCGGGCAAAATTTAATCACTTCATCCTTAGTCCGTCGTCAACCGGTCTTGAACCAAACAATGTTTTTAGAGAAAACAAAGCAACGACCACTGTGCTACAAACACAGTGGAAGTGCGCTCGAGAAGACATTGCTTCAATCAGATGATACAAAAATAATTCCCATTGCCCAACAAAGCCAAAATAAAATATTTATTTTTGATTAATGAGAGACCAAAACTCACGTAATGCATGCCGATGACCCGCTCGGGCCGTTGTGCCGCCGATGCAATGTCGCGAATTGGCAATGCCGAAGTGTTGGTTGCAATTACGCAGTGATTGGGCACAACTTGTTCAAGCTGTACAAAGAAATGTTGTTTAAAAAAATTAAAATAACAACAATCTCTAAAGCCATTCATTCATMCATTGCCTTTTGGATGATTTTGTGCTTCAGTCCAACGTCCTCAAACACCGCCTCGACCACAACATCGACCTCGCGCAGCTTTTCATAATCGTTCAACACCTGTGAAGTGGGGTTAAGCAATGAAACAATTATCAGTATGGTTACATTATTTTGTATTCTTACCGGTTTCAGCTTGGTGAGAAAGACGGCATGTTCTGCAGCCGTGAACTTCTTGCGCTTCAGCTGCCCCTCCATTTGGGTAGTAATCTGCTTAAGTCCGCGATCGAGCGCTGRCTGGCTTGTGTCCACGAGAATCTGACGAGGAGGGAKCGGGTTGTGTTATCAGAATTAGGTATAATCAAAATCAACAAAAAACTTTTTTCTTCAAGTTTTGAATGTGCCAGATCAATTCCCCCGTACCGTTTCAATGCCCTTGTCAATGCTGACGTTCGCAATGCCCGCGCCCATCAGACCCGCGCCAATGACGGCCATTCGTCTGAATCATTTGTCATTCATTTAGATTAACCAAAAAGTTAGCCCCAAATCATTCGAGATTGATCAACGATCACACTGATCACAATTAACATTAACCCAACTAGTGAAACCCGGTCGCTGATCACTGATCCATACCGGCTCATTCATCAACAATTTTCAACTTACTCCGTTTTGCGCGCCTCGCCGTATTTGTTCTTCTTGCACTCGGTTTGCCCTGAAGCAACAACAGCATACAAAAGCTACGGAAGCAATTGCTTATACCTTTGAACAGGCCGATGAGCGCCTGCGATTCCGTTGTTTGAGTGAGGTTGCCAAATTCCTGCAAATTGTGTTGAATTTTTTTGTTTGTTGCTGTTTTGCTTATTGAAAATGAATTAAAAAAGCATAAATCCTAAAAGCCAAAAAATTCGCCAAAATTTCAAAATCCTCCCCCCCCCCCAAAATGTACCCTCGTCTCCTCTTCGTAGCCCTCCTGCAGTCCATCCACCAGTCCGGTGCGGATCACGTCCAGAATGCGCAACGGTGCCGGGTAGTTGCCGTGCGTTTGCTTCATCACCTTGCCCCGTGCCATCCGCATCACCACCTGTGATTAATGTTGATTATATGAAATAAACGGTTCTTTTTCGGTGCCAAAGTTTGCCAAAATTGGAGATTCGGTGTTCAAAAATACGCTAAAATTTCAACAACCACAAAAGAAATAAACAAAACAAAAACAAAAAACGATTTTGTTTGGTTAAACATTTAAATTTCAAATGTTTGTTGTGCGCACACACCGCGTCCAGCAACGGCTTTCGGGTCAACAACGCGTTCTGCACCCGTTCCAGCAGCGGTCGCTCGCGATTCACCTTCAGCGTGCCGGCAGCAAGCTGTTCACAGGTCGAGATGGCAACCTCAAAGCAAAGTGTGTGGTTTATTGTTGTTGTTGGTTCTTTGGTATGAAAATTGTGTAAATTAATGATATTTTGTTGGATAGGCACGGCGGGTAAGATGTTCGGGTTCATCATCCACCACCACCAACCAGTTCACAACACGAACCTCTTCCAAATAGCGATGCGTTCCGCTGATCGGGTCCGTCAGTCCGGGTCCCAATGGCTAAAAAATTGACTTAAAATTTGCTGCAAAACGAAGAAGAAAAAAAAGAAGAAGCGTGGACAGACAAATGTTGGCATTGGCACTCACTTGTACGAGCTGGTCAACAAAGCCCATCTTCTTCGCCTTGTCCGCTCGAATGATTTTGCCTAAAAATGAGGGGGATTGTTGGTGTATTTGTTGACGGAACAAAATCAGGACAACAATTTTACCCACCCGTCAGCATCATGTCGAGCGCGTTCTGCAATGAGATAAGCTTGGGCAACCGTTGGGTGCCGCCGGCGCCCGGCAACAAGCCGAGCATCACCTCCGGCAGTGCAAACTGCGTCTTCGACGAGTTGACCGCAATGCGGTAATGGCACGCCAGTGCCATCTCCAGCCCGCCGCCCATGCAAGAGCCAGAGATGGCGGCAACAATCTAATTTTTTTGAGTCAGGTGATGATCGATCATTTTCAATAAATACAAAAGCAGTTGGCAACCCTGATCAGGGCCAAATCTAATCGGTGTGGATCAGCAGAAACTCGCAAACAACAACAAAAAAATTACCCCATGATTTTTTCACCAAAAATCTATCAAAAACCTTACTGACCACTARGGATTTTCTTAAATTTTTTTTTGCAAATTGTGCCAAAAACTCACCGGCTTTTTGCTGCCCTCCATACGATCGAAATGGACTTTCGCATCGCGTGAGATGCGTGCCGCTGCGTCGGCCGTGTTGCAGCGCGACAGCATGCCAATGTCCGCTCCCGCCACAAAACTCTGCAAAAAAAAAAAACAATTTTTTTTGACAAAAAAGAATAGCATGTTTTTTTCGATAAAATAAAAGTTTAAACAACTTTTAGAATGCTCTAAATTTGTTTTTGTCCGTACGTTCGGCTTGTTAGACATCAGCACAACGCCGCGCACCGACGAGTTCTGTTCGATGGCATCAAACGCTTTGCGGAGGTCCTCCGACACGGCCTCGTTGAGGGTGTTTTCCTTGAAGATTTGAAATTGAACATTTCCAAATTTGAGAATTAAAATACAATTTTTTGTAATAGGTTCATAGAACACAAACCATTTCGAACCTTAGCCAGAATTTTTAAACAAAAAAATCAAATTTGATAAAGTGGTTTGACCTTGTCATGATTTTGCTTACCAGAAGTGGGGAACATCCAAACAAATACCAAAAATATTCAAATTTCTTATTGCTTAACAAAACCAAAAACAGGCACTTAACGCAAAATTATCCGTAGGCCTGCGATTAAACCTGAAGTGCCCGAAGTCCAAAAAGGTTATACCTTCACGTCGGGGATGTCAATTTTGAGCACCGCAATGCCTTGACCCTTCAGTGACCAGGTAACAGCGTCTGCAATTTTAAAATTTAAATTTTTAAGGAACAATTTTTTCGAAAAAAAACAATGGTTTTTGATTTTCTTTCAAAATTTTGTCCAACACAAAACTCAAAATTTTTTATAGCAAATTGTGATGGTTACAGGGCCGTAGCCAGGGGGGGCCGTGGCGAAATTTTTTGAAAATTTAAAGTGATATCCAACTTTTTTTCGAAAAAATTTGCTTAACAAAAATGCAATACACCGCAAAAAAATAGACCCCTAAGAATCGACTTTTTGGATCGGCCACCCCCCGAAAAAAAATCCTGGCTACGGCCTTGGTTGGTTCCACTCCGGACTAAAGAAGCCGGAGCTGCATTTCAACCTTTTCGGCAAAAAAAAAATTATTTATGAGGAATTACGATGAAAAACAAATAAATATAAGTAAACCTTTGCGGCCCGCTGTTTTCACAACGGTATTCTCTGTGAATTTGCCGGGTTCAGCGTCAATTTTGGGCTTTGAGGGCTCAATTTTGCATGCCGGACTCTGTGCCGCCGTGGACGGCGTTGGCGGTGCCGAACTTTGCATCGCCAATTGGCTTAGGACGGCGGGAGAAATTCCTGAAATTTGGAAAACGTAATTTTACAAAGAAATTGCTATATTAAATCGTATTCTTCACTGGATTAGAGGAATTTTCTGGAATTGCCCCATCCCTAAACATGAAATTTTGTAGAATTTTTGGAGAAAAAAATCCCAAGGCCCCGACCCTGAACAAGCCGAAGTTTTGCAGATTTCTGAGCGTTCAATTTCAAACCAAAAAGCCATTTAAACAACAAAATCAAGCAGTATAGGGCTCAACACTTCCCACCGATTTCCTTTTTAAAAATTTGGACGCTTTGGTAACTTACGGATATTTCTAAGCAACAATGTTGTGTTACAGAGTCTGGGCAACATCTGACGAATAATTTGCACTAATATGTATTGACCGATTAAATATCAATTTGTCTTAATATGTAATTGAAAAAAATGAATGTTTACGAATAAACAGCAGCGAAAAGAGAGTACAAAGTACGCATTTGTCGTCCGTCGACCCTTTTCCTTATCCCACACACTTTGGCTGTCCTCTGTTCCCTTTTCTACTCATTCATCAACAGCAAATCAATGCACATTCATTCATCCCATGGATGTGGTGAGGTACACTGACCATGGACGGTAAAAAAGAAAAGAAAAAAGAAGCGAATAAAATGTTTGAACAAATTGTTGGTAATAAATAAATCTTTGGCGTTCTGTCAGTAAAAAATAAATTACAATGGAAGGTCGAATTGTCCGAAGGTCGAAAGTTTTATAACTTTCTCCAACCTAAACTGATTAGGTCGAGCATTGTACCAAATGAAAGCTTGCGATGAGTTAGAGTTAAACTGATTGGACAATGCMTAAAAAAGTTATGGCCAAAAAAGTGAAAAACCCCAAAAATGGCCATTTTTGGAGGTTTTCTGGCCATAACCTTTTTTCATATTTATCAGCTCGCTTAGTTTTTGCTTTAATTGCCTTTCCTCATCGAGAGCTTTCATTTGGTATAATGTTCGACATAATGGGTTTAGGTTGTAGAAAGTTATAAAGCATTCGGCACTCAAACCCCCCTTTCGAGGCGCCGGGTACGAATGGGCGCTTACATTTCATGAACGGCAAAACAAAAAAAAAACGCGAATAATGTTTGAACTAGATTTGAACTAGAGTTGTCGGGACCGGGATTTTTGTAAAACTGGACCTGGATTGACCGGGACCGTGAAAGCCGGGATTCCAAAAACCGGGATAATCCCGACCGACCCGGTCGGGATCCCGATCCCGCCCAGCTCTAGAATCGTTTGTAATAATTAGGGCCGAGATTTTTAGGGTTTAACCCAGGGCTCCCAAATGAAAATTTTCAAAAGCCTCATTTGGCAGGCGAAAAAGCCTCATTTATGACCAAAAAACCTCATTTTGCTGAAATCATGTTTTTTTTGCGCGCGGTTTTCCCAAATACTTTTTTAGTGGGGGGGGGGGGGGGGTGCCGATAGGCGCCGCCGAGAAAATTTTTCGCATTTTTGACTCGATTTGTTAAGAGATTGCAAATAAATTTGCAGAAGATTTGATGCTTTTTTGCTTTAAAAAAAATTGAAAATGAGGTTTTTTATTAAGAAAATTCCCAATTATTTCAAACCGGAACACGCTTTTCATTAAAAATGAAAATACACAGAAAAAATGGAAAAACATTACGCCAAATATTCAAAATTTAATAGAAATTTACCATTTATCAGTGAAATTTCCAAAGGTGGCACGACTTTTCGTCAATGGACTTTTCGTCAATGGACTGTTCGTCAACGACTTTTCGTCAATAGACTGTTCGTCAACGACTTTTCGTCATTGGACTATTCGTCAACGACATTTCGTCAATATGAAAGAATTAAATAAAAACAACAAATTTTAATTAAATTTAAGCCAACGCCAAATTTTCGGATTAGTAAAGATTACTTGTCTCGCAAAAAAAAGATTTAAGAGGGTTTTACGCAATTCTGAGAAGTACTCGAGGTTATTGAGGTTGCTGATCACGAATACGACAACAGATTCATCATGTGACATCATCTGATTATGATTTCAACATCTATGATTTTTTGGAAAATTTTAAAAATGCAGCAAAGGCCTCAAAATTATTCAAAAACATAAAATTACAATGAAAAGGCAAGTAATGATCGAATCGTGCTTTTCGGATGATTTTGAGCGTGTTTTTGAAGGCTAAAATTGATTTCTGAAAAATTTTTGAAATTTCGAAAACCCTTCGAATTTGGGTCCAGGGTTCGAAATTGGTCGAAATGGAGGTCAGAACCGGCTTCTTCGCCCCGAATAACCCTAGTCTTGAAAATTTGGTGTTGGCTTAAATTTAATTAAAATTTGTTGTTTTTATTTAATTCTTTCTTATTGACGACATGTCGTTGTCGAATAGTCCAATGACGAAAAGTCGTTGACTAAGAGTCCATTGACGAAAAGTCGTTGACGAAGAGTCCGTTGACGAAAAGTCCATTGACGAAAAGTCATGGAACCTTTCCAAAAAGCCACAAAAAACCTCATCAAACTCCAAAAAACCACAAAATGAGGCTAAAACCTCAAATCTGGAGGCCCTGGTTTAACCTTTTTTTTGCGAATAGGGTTTGAAACGAGAGAAGCCCAGAAATAGCATTCATTTCGAAAAATCTTTGAATTAGAACGACTTTTTAGTCCCTAAAATCCCTATTTCGCCCTTTTTGAGAATAAATCCCTATTTCGCCGTTTTTGCGTTTTTAGACCCTATTTTGGCACTTTTTCCCAAAATTTTATGAAAAAATGCAATATTTGAGGCATTTTCCGAAAATTTCTTAAGAAAAATGTAATAAAAAAGAGAAAAAACTACCCCTAAAATCAAAATTTTTTCTTTCCCAAAAATGCACCCCTAAGAAAGACTTTTTCTTGGACAAAAAATCCACCCCCAAAGATCGACATTTTCCCTAAAAATTTTTTATTTATATTTTTCATAAAAGTTTCAAAAACATGTGAAAAATAGTACATGTACAATTGTAAGAAGAAAATTAATAAAAAATGATGGATTTTATAGGGTTTCACGCAAAAATTGACTGGATTTGGGCAGTTTTAGCACCTTTTTTAGTCCCTATTTTGCCACTTTTTGGGGTTTTTAGTCCCTATTTTGGGGGTTTTTAGTCCCTATTTTGCCAAAAACAACCCGAATCCCCCCGGTCCAAATCGCCCCTTAGGGGGGAGGAAT